>JAYMTF010000101.1:0-54070 GCA_036897485.1 Pelargonium nanum
GACCTGCTAGTGCCGGTCACTTACCTCCACGTCAACAAATATGCCACATCACCCTTCCACGTTAACCTTGGACCAAATTAAAAAAAGGAGGGTTAGAACTAATGAAAAAAGTACAAACAGATCAATTCTATAGTTTGGAAGAGTACAGGGGTTATAGGACTAATTTACCCAAATTTAAAAGTTCGTTAAGAGTTGTTGGTGCGATGTCATTGGCGGTAATTTTGGTTTGTTTGGTGGTGTTTGATTTAGGGATTGTTTAAATTACCATAAGATTTTTACTTCCGAGTATCTAGATTTTCTATGTGGACTCTTCAATATTACTAAATTGAATTTAGTTTCTTTGACTTTTCTATTTATAAAATAGAGATATACAGTGGCATTGAGTATAAGATTCGAGTTTTAGGTCAATTTTGCGGTTCCCGTTTTGAGAATGGCCCGACCAAACCCGACCCAAAGTACATTTGGGTTCTAGATTGTATTTTCGGTTTTTGCACATAAAACGTGGAGGTTCGTGTTTGTTAGCCCCACCCGATTCATAAAGCAAAAAAAAGAAGAAAAAGAGAGAGAAATTGGGTTCGTGGCAATGTTTATGGGTTCTTGGTAGTGTTTTCGAGTTGTTGTTTTTCAAGATAAAATCGAAGTCAAAATGTAGTTGGACCTAGTTCATGTCATTCAAACTATAGAAGAAATGTTAGATTTTAGAAATCAGTGGATTCCGTCCAAATTGTCAATATGTGGTCGGTCGCACAGTTATGAGCGAATCAAATAATTGAGAATGTGACATCTCATTAATAAAGTTGATCATTGTGTACTTTTTTTATTAGTTCTAACCCATCTACTTTCTATTTTTTTTAATTTGGTTCAAAGCTAACGTAGAAGGGTGATGTAACATATTTGCGGACGTGAAGGTAAGTGACCGGCAATAGTAGGTCATTTGAACCAAATCCATAATTTCAAAAAGTATATGAATAAGACCAATATAAAAAATTACTCGAATGCCAACTCTATAATTTCAACAAGTACATAAGTGATTCGACAATTTACCCTTTAAATTTTGAGTAAAAATGTTCAATAAATTTGAGAGCTGGCATTGAATACCGAGTCACGAGTTTCGAAGAGTATGAATTAAAATAGTGGTAGTAGTAGTAGAAACGAAGAGTGGTGTACACAAAGGGTCTTAGGTAGACAGCATAAAATGTTGTGTACAGTACACAAAATTATTTAAAGAATAAAAATGAATGAATCTAATTAAACAAATTTGAATTCAGGATTCACGTCCGACCACAACCAGAGTTTTATTTCAGCAAACAACAGAAACTCAAAAACATTTTGAAACCAAACTCAAAAACATTTTGAAACCGCACTCAACTCTTCAGAGCCAGAGACTAACCAAGAAGAAGACCTCTCGGAGGAGCTCAACCACTTCTCCAACGGCTCTCTTCTTCTTCTTCTTCTCTGTGTCTCTCTTAGCAGGTCCTTTTCTCTCGCCGCATGTTTCGCTACCAAAAACAAAAAAAAAAAAAAAAAAAAAAGCTTTTGCTTTGGCCAATACAGATCTTTTTGGGGGTCAGAATTTAGGGCTTTAGCTGATTTTTTTTTTAAATGGAGTTTTTTTCCTTCTTATTAGGAGTTTGCATTTGAAGCTATTGGTTGATCTGGTTCTACTTTGTTTGTTTACTGTTGTTGTGGCTATAATAATAAAAAAGTTGGAGAATTTTAATTATACTTTGGAACCCTGTTCTCAGTTGAGCATGGATTGAACTTTAGTAGTTCAGTTATAATCATCTTCCAACAGAATATGATTTCTTTTTGTTTTATTGTTTTATAATTTCCTCAAATGTGTTTTGTCTGTGAAAATTATTTTATGCCAAATATGGAATCCTGAGATGACTAAGCATTCTTTGTTTATTTTGGGTGAATTGAATCTACTTGTCTTATGTTTGTGTCTCTAATTTGTATTGATCTGCAGATCCACTCGGAGGGTTAGGGAATTCCCAGCTGAGGTTGTTTTCCTGGTACATCTATGCTTTGTATCGTATCCATCACGGTAAGCATCATTGTCAACCTTCAACAACTAGCCGCAGGAAGCTTCGTTGGAATTTTGACCTCAAGTGTGTTTAAAAAAACAAGTTTTTAAAATGAATTGTCTTTCTTTATAATTGTGCACACATTGGGGGCATAGAAGAAACGGAGAAAACTAGAACATAGAATCCTAGGCTGAGCTTTTTGTTGATATTCTTGGATTGGCTGGGGATCTGGAGATTGGTATGGCTGTTGCCAAGAGTAACAGCGGCAGAGAAACGTCAGCAAGGCGGTGCAATTGTTACAAAGTTGACAGCTTGGTTGAACCCATCTTGGATGCTAACCAGACATCAAATTTGAAAGATAGATATGATCTCAGAGAACAACTGGGTTGGGGACAGTTTGGGGTTATCAGGGCATGCTATGATAAGTTCACAGGCGAGGTGTTGGCTTGCAAATCCATTGCTAAGGATAGATTAGTGACCGAGGATGATGTGCGGAGCATCAAACTTGAGATTGAGATCATGACTAGGTTGTCAGGCCACCCAAATGTTGTAGATCTGAAAGCAGTTTATGAGGAGGAAGACTATGTTCATCTGGTGATGGAGCTTTGCGCTGGTGGCGAGCTTTTCCACCAGTTGGAGAAGCATGGACGGTTCTCTGAGGCTGAGGCCAGGATTCTCTTCAGGCATCTGATGCAGGTGGTATTGTATTGTCATGAAAATGGGGTTGTCCACAGAGATTTGAAGCCTGAGAACATCCTCCTGGCCACAAAAGCTTCTTCATCAGCAATTAAATTGGCAGATTTTGGTCTTGCAACCTATGTCAATCCTGGTATTATGATATATTGGCCTTTCTTTCCCTTTCCAGATGAATGAATTCTTTTACTGACTTTGAATTCTTCGTTGTATTAATCGTTTTATATTTATCAATCAGGGCAAAGTTTGCATGGGACTGTTGGGAGTCCATTTTATATAGCTCCTGAGGTATTGGCTGGAGGCTATGATCAGGCTGCTGATGTTTGGAGTGCAGGGGTTATTCTTTATATTCTTCTCAGTACGATGCCACCATTTTGGGGGAAGACCAAGTCCCGGATATTTGATGCTGTTAGGGCAGCTGATCTACGATTTCCATCCAATCCTTGGGATCGTGTCACTGAATCTGCAAAAGATTTGATAAGGAGAATGCTATGTACAGACCCCAATCAGAGGCTCACTGCACAGCAGGTTCTAGGTTGGTTTAATTTATAGCCATTGTTTGTTTACTGCAAGTAATTATTGTAGTTTATGTTTCATTAGGTTGGGATGGCCTAGGATACGTTTTTTTGTGAACAAAGTGAATACAATCGGTCATATATTACCAGTATAGTAAGTGGTACCTTACGGAAGAAAGTGTTTTAAATGCGCTCTACACTGGTTTTTTCAGTAAGTTCGTAGCAAAAAATTACCCCTATTCAGAATGTAGGGAGGGAGTTCAAAAAAAAAAGAAAATGCACCTGCACCTGCACCCATCCTAAACTCAGTACTATAGATGACGCGAAATCTTCAAAAATAATTTATGATAAGCATGTTGAACTGTTCATTTATACCTAGGATGATTTTGCATTTAAAAGGGTCATGTTCGTTACCTGATTTTCGGGATTTATATTTTTTAAAAAGCAGCTAACTTAAACGGATCAGTTATTATATATGATTAAATTTTGTGCATTTTTAGAAATAATAAAGCAGTGCATCTTGTTTGGAATTATCCTTTGGAAGTTAATGCCTGCAGGCTGCAACTTGATATACTACCTCAATATAATTTTTTTTAATATATAGAACCTTTCTGTTTCTGCAATGAATATCGTATAAGACATATGCAGGACCTTTCTTCTTTAGTTGACTAGTATTGGTACCCTAAGTGAGAGATTTGATTTTTTCTGTTCCCAAGGTTTGGAGAGTCAGGTAGAGAGAATGGACTATAATCTTTCTTTAAAAGAATTCTCTGGAGACTTCAGTTTGATTTTTTTTTCTTCTTCATCTTTATTTTAGATCATTCCTGGATGAATGAAGAATCGCACTTCGAAGAACCAAATGAAAGCACGAACCGAAGCTGTGGAGGGTTGGAAGTGGGCGGAGGCTCCTTTAGCTCATTTATGCCCCGTAATCAAGACATCAGCTTTGGCATTGAATCACCTACTATTTCTGATGCCCATTCGTCTGCATTGACGTCCAAATCAACATTTTCGTCTTTCTTGGTAGAACCATCCAACACACCTTGCTTTGCATCTGGTGTGTTTGCTTTCCATAGTGGCGGTTCTTCTGAATCCATGGAGTTCTCTTCCACTATTCCATCTATGCCAAGCTTTTCGTTTTTCAGCCCTGATGCAGCAGTTGAACAAGGAAGTTGTGCATTAGAATTCTCGACCAATATATCCATAATAGATGCAATTCATGGAGGTACACGAGCCTGCATTCTTTTTGTTCTTTTTTGTTGTTCACATAGGACTTGTCTCAAAAAAGATATTTCTTTCCATGCAGAGGCAAGCTTGGGGAAGCTACTTGTGCTGCATGAAGCAAGAGAAATAAAAAAGGCTGAAGGAACAAATGGGTCTAGAATCTTCCATGGCAAGAGGAATCAAACTATTGGTCTTGGTGAGCACAAGCAATTTGATCTAGCAGTGACTGAATCAGTTATCCGATGGTCATCATGCACTCATCTTCCTACTTCTCTTAGATCTTCCCTAGTGTGCTGAGAGTATTCAAGATGGCGTAAGGTGCAGAATTAGCTCATCCGTGCTATAATAGCTTTTAGCTGAATGTGTTGTGTTAGGTTTTCGTATGCTCAGCACCAATATCAGGTTAGCTTTGGATTTGTGGTATGATGAATGATGTTTCCTTGATTGTTTTAGTAGTTGAAAGAATAGTGATTAGCCGGAAAAAGACATTTTGGCTGTGGCTCAAGTAGGGCCTTTGCCTCTTGTAAATAGTAAGAGTGGTACAATGTATGAAATTTTCCATGTAGGTAGTGTTTTTGGATCATTTGTAATATCTAATTTGACATCATAGGTAGTGTTTTTGGAAAACCAGCTAAGCATGACTTAAAGCTTATGTAAGGTTGATATTAGCGAGTCCTTTTGAGTTTTGACTCCTCTTTTAACACCATTACTAATAATAAGTGGGTGGGACCTGCCTATATTATGGATGCTCAAAACAGTTGATGACATAAGATTCTTTGGTCTAAGGTCAAGAAACAGCTCAAGTAGGCAAGGATAGCACCAAATTTTTGTTTGCCAACAAAAGGTTGAAACACAAATGATTTTTGAGCCATCATGATCTTATCCTATACAACTGCTCCACCTCTCTCCAAAATGGAACAATGTCATCATCAGTGTGAAAATAGTTTTAGCTTCAGCTCTTCACCATTCTCATTTTAACAACAGAAGAACAGGTCATTGGTCAATGGTTGCTAGGCTGCTGAAGATATATATTTGGTTATTTGAATTCAAGAAGTTGACAATGAAAAGCATCCCCAACACAGATTATGCAATTGCTGACCTAGAAAACGCTAAAGTGGATCATGACGCAAGGAACCAATTGAAGTGGACCAAATTCTCAATCAGACCGGATCGGGTCTCATGTTAGAACTTTCGGTCCAGTCCGCTTTCGGCCCAAGTTCATCAAGACCGGATTCACATTTTTAATCCTTTTTTATACATATAAAATCAATTGATAAAAATATTTTAATGCTCTAGAACCAATTTTATACATTAATGATCTGTAGATTGACTGAACCGCATCCATCTAATTTTCAAGACATTGACACTCTAATCAAGCATAAGCTTTTTTTAAGGAGTTGTAGATTTGTGGCCATCTTGTGTTTTGATAGCCTCCAAAAATAAAAGATAAGGTTCAAAGGTCAGTTCTGGTACACACAAATTTGAAAAGGCAAGAGGCTTGTGTGTTGTGCTTGTGGTTCTTCCAGTTCCATTACAAACTGCATTTCACTCAAAACCCATTTCTTTTTCCTCCAAAATGGGTTGTAAATTAAACCCCACAAACCCTCCAGTTTTATGGACCATCCCAACAAGGTCTAGAGCCAACACTGTTGTTACCTTCACTTCCTCAAACCAAGGCCCCATCTCCCCCTCCACCACAAAAGCCACAGCCACACCAATAACTGATGTCTGCTCTGTTAGCTTCAACACTCTGGGAGCTAGCAAACTTGGCATCTCCAGATATCCAGACTTCCAGTACAATGCACAAGGCGGTGCTGGAAAAGGGACTGCTACAAAAATAGCAGACAGTGATTTTAATGATGGTGAAATTAAGGTAAGTTTTGACATCACAAGTCTCTATATTCCACCATTGACAAGCGCAACCACTAGGTTCCTGGGTTTGCCGTTGCCACCATTTCTAAAGATTGATGTAGTTCCTGAATTCTTCCAAGGCAGCATCAACCCAGAATCTGGCAAGGTACTCTCTGCAATATCACCTTATAATTTAACCAAATTCATAACTGCACTGCAGATTGTATCATAGCAACCCATAGTGTAGTAAGTATAAGCAACCTTCAGTCAAAATCATCCCTAAAGAAGCATGACATGTCCTTCCCACTCTACAGAATCCAGCTAGAAACATCTATACATGAAAATGTCAATAAAAAATCAATGTTCATTACCTTTTCTCTGTGTACAAGAACATATTGACATTGTCCTGGAAAGTGGTACAGAAGCATCTATAACTGTAAACTGTATAGATGTGAGAGTTCAAATGAAAATGTAAATCTAGCTTATAAATATCTGTTCTCTCGATCAAAAACACATGCAATGGAAAACAAAAGTTCGGTAATTATAGAAACTTAACTTAATTCTGGATGCTGCTTTTGTAGGTCGAGCTTGAATTCAAAGCAAAATTTATGTTTTCTGCCGGAAGTATCTACAAAGCTCCTCCACTGCAAGTGGAAACAGTATTGACGTCGGAGGAGTCAAAAGGGGTAATCAGAAGTGGAAAAGGGCAGAGGCTGGACAAGGAGGGGAAGTGCAGGTTGGTTGGGGTGGCCACAGTTCAACCCATCAATGACATATTGATGAACTCTTTCCTCGGCCTCCCTACTGAGTGCCTTGCAGACCTAAATGCTGCGATTTCTTTCTCTGCCTCCTAAAAATTTCAACTGTTTCTCTGCCTCCTAAAAATTTAAACTTCTCTATTGCAGTTCACAACAGAAAATAGTCAAAACAAGGATATATCATATATGTATGCTTCCCTAGTCAGCACCGTCACTTCTTTTTTTGTGTACCTCTGTATACATCTATTATCATAAACACATACAACAGAATATTTGTAAGTTCTCAAATTTCAGAGAATGAAACAAAGAGAATTCCAGATATACAACAAAGTGAACACAGGGCCAAATTCATCAACAAAATCGTATAAGTAGATTTCAACTCTTTATCATCTCTTCCTTGTCAGAACTTAGAAAATGCATGCGCATTAGCAAAAAAGAAAAAAAAAAAAAACTTGCGCAAGCATATTGATGCGTAGGCAAAAGATCCAACAAATAAATTTTAATGGACTGGCGAGGGAGTGAGTAACCACTACAACTATCAATTAACTAACTTTACACCCCCACCTCTTGGCATAAGAAAAGAAAGAATCAGAGCTTTTGCATCTTTTTTTTTACTCACCTACTTCTCTCCTTTCCAGCTTTCGATCGTACATTGCTTCTAATGTGGTTCAATTCATTAGGCCTACTCTGCATGATTTGGAGAGGGAAAAAAGAGGAGAAATAGAAGTAAATATGGGGGCTGCCTGAACCTATAAGCATATGACATTATGAAGTTTATCTTGTTCACATCATTAGAAAATTTTGGAGCATAATAAATTTTCAATATCATTCAAATGCCAGCCTCTGAGTGCCAACCAAGGAAGCATATTGACCCTTTCTAGCCAATAACTCTAAGTGCGTCCCCAATTCCACAATCCTTCCATCAGAGCAAACAGCTATTTGATGAGCATTCTGAACTGTGCTCAATCTGTGAGCAATCACCAATGTTGTCCTGCCTTTCATCAGATGGTTCAGAGCATCCTGTACCAAGCGCTCACTGACTGCATCCAGTGCACTGGTGGCCTGCAGCAAAGAACATTATTTACTATACAGATCTAAGCCGGGATACAGTCTAATAAAAGCCTACGTACCTCATCAAGTATCAGGATTGGTGCATCTTTAAGAAGAGCTCTAGCAATGGCAATTCTCTACAGATGAGAAACAGGAGTTAGTACTAGTGGCCTTTCTCTTCCATACACACTCCCAGACACAGATTTATTCTAGTACCTGTCTCTGGCCTCCACTTAGTAGGCCTCCACGCTCACCAACAAGTGTGTCATAACCCTATAAATAGAAATAAGCAATTATCAAAAGTAAACAAAAACTAGAAGAAAAGTTGCATGTGTACAATTTACAATACAACAAACCTGTGGAAGTGAAATAATAAAGTCATGGGCATTTGCAGCCTTGGCTGCCTTGATCACATCATCCTTGGACACTTTATCATCTGGCAGCCCATATGCAATATTTTCTCCAACAGATACAGAAAAAAGAACAGGTTCCTGCATCATGTTATTCACTAGTTATAGGGAAAGGAAACTATAGGGCGTAAGCCCACAATCCGCATTAGAAATAGCATGTCAACAAAGAGTAAAGGCTATATGTTCAGATCTAAGATGAAGTTTTTACTTGGTACCTGTTAAAACATAAGAGAGAAATTCTAATAATGATCTTAATATTAGTATATAGGAGTAGATATGTTGACTACCAACAATAGCTAGAAAGGAAAGTGAATAACTAAAGATATTACAATTGGGGAAATCGGGAAATTAATCTAATCGATAATCTTAATCAATTATAACATAATTTCAGAATTATCCTTTAACAATGCCTAAGTGTGCATCATTTCAGGTTGTTTGTTCACATGAAAACCCAACCATACCGAGCATGGAGAGCATCAACCAAAGATCCAAACTGATCATAGCCTTGAATCAACAAACAAACTGGGCCATATTTCTCAATTCTAAATCCAAGCTACCCCAATCTAATACTAATCCACGCAAAGCTACCTAGCAATTATAGGTCATTGCTGCTTTGGTTAGACCTTACCCAAGTTCTTCTCCAGTCTGCCTAGAAATTATATTAATTACAATGCAGAATCATGTCTATGCTGAGAAGACAAGAAAGCTAAAATCCAAAAATATGAAAAGTTAGTGCACTAGTGTATATCATGTGTGAAGTCGTGAAGATACAATAATTTACTTGATTCACTATAGAGACAACCCGTGCCCATTCACTCTTGTCAAATGTACGAACATCTTCCGTACCAACTGTTAAGCGTCCTCTGGCTGGCTGCAAATGTGAGACATTAATTAATCACATCCGCATGATTCTTCACCACCAATGACATGGAAGAGATTTACATTTTAAGAAAAAAGGTTAAAGTAAGGAAAGATATAAAACCTCATAAAAACGTGCCAATAGTTGTACAATAGTACTTTTTCCTGCTCCACTTGGACCCACCAAAGCAGTAATGGTTCCACATTTTAGTGTCAAATTTAGATTCTTCAAAATTTCCACATCAGGTCTCATAGGATAAGAGAAGGTCACATCTGCAAAACAAAACTAGGACATCCATAACTACAACAGAACAAAGGATCCTGACATCCGAAGTTCCTAAGGCGAAATATTTGACATGCCTATCCATAAAAATAAAAAAATAAATAAAGTAGTCTCTCGTAATTTTTCACCCTAAAATCGGTATATCATCTCATAAGGGTGAGTAGCTCCTGTTAGAGGATAAGTATAATTAAGTAGACATGATCAATTAATTACCATGTTAATCAAAATCAAATGTGGAAGATGCTTGTCAGAGTTGATAACAATGCATCTCAAAGAAAAAGTACATATTTAATAAAGTATACCTTCTAAGCAAACATCGCCACACCGAGCTAGGCTACACACATTGCTCACTGATTTCAAAGCTGACATGTAGTGCATATTTGAAGATTGCCTTTTCAAATCAGAACCATTGGCAAAGAGCAATTTATAATCTACATCATGCACTTCTTTTTTCTGCATTTCTCTTTCTAGACCATAAGCAAGGGCTTCATCAATCTCTACCCCAGATATAACAGAGTTAATCCTCTCGACAGCAGCAAGAGACCCACGAAGATCTCCAAATGTATTCACTAAACCTTGAACCTGGAGACTTGTTATATCAGATTGCATACAGCGAATGGAAATTGCTTAACAGTTTGCAAACAGATAAAAGGACTCACAGCAAAGGTTAATGTGAAAGTATATCCTATGAAAGAAGCCACGGTTCCAACGGATAGTTCACCCTGCAAGTGAAATTTTCCAATTTCGTTAGCTGCAACGGGAATTGCATAGTGATCAAGAATTTTAAAATGTTCTAGCTCAGATGTGGACTCAAATTTCATTTAGCAATGATTCTGGCAAGCATCTGACAAATGAACTTGTAATTAAGATGAATGATTGTGAACATAATTCTTGAAGAAATTGGATATGAGCCATAAAAAATAGAACAAAGATCAAATCCAAACATTTTACTATACCAAAATTGAAAAGAGGGGTTGAATGTCCCTCAAAATTGTTATGTTAAGGTAATCTGAGCAATACTCAATCAGTACATAAGATGGATCTAGATATGGCTGAAGTAATTTCTTGCTACAAGGAACCATGTGTAAAACAATGCCAAAATATAAGAGGAAGTGGGGAAGGGGGGCATAAAAACAAGTACAAAGAAAAAAAACATCACGAGGGTACACTGAATTTTTATCATGTGTAAAACTTGAGAAAGACTAATAATCACGAGTGCAATGAACCAGCAGAAGATTAATTCAATGACAACCCTAAATCAAATTAACAAAAGATTTCCAAAATTTGACAAGATGGTTTCTAATTTTTTTAGTGATACAGTTAATAAATATGCCAGACTATATACAAGGACATGGCAAAAAAGGAAGAGTATATCTCAACTACATGCAACCATTCAACATCAAGAGAGGTTTGAGAGGCTAGTAGCGCTATTGCTTACAGCTTTCACTTTGCTTCCTCCAAGAATATATAAGGCCAATAAAGAAATATAAACAGCAACTCTAGTCAACGACTCATTTATGGATTTGAAAGCCCCAAGCTTTATGCCACTACTCTGATAAGCAAGAACCTGTCAATGTCCACAGAAACTGTTGTTACATGCATAATAGAACTCTCTTATTTTCAAGAAAACAACTACATTGTGCCTAGTATAATTTTACCTGTCTTCCAAACATTAACATTTGACGCTTTTCACCACCAAAAGATCTTACCTGAAAATAGACATTTTTCCAATCACCAAGTATAGATCAAGATTTAAACATTGCTCACCAGAAAACAGAGAAATGCTGACCTCAAAGAATAATATAATATTTATGTCTTTTGGTAAAAGAAATTATTATTATGGCCATTGCCAATTAATAATAAAAAAATTAATAAAAAAATAATGGTTCAAAATTTTATGCAGCAGAACATTTTAACAACTTACAGTGCGAATAGCAGAAAATGTTTCTGACACACAATCAGACATTGATGCTTGAGCCAGTCCATAAGATCTAAAGACAGGCACAGTAGATCGCTTGTATATGGCTTCAGATAACGTATAACAGTCAGCACGAGGAAGTAAAACATGGAACAAAATGTAGCATACCATAAACTTCCAGAATGTGGTAATCATCTTGAGTAGCACACTCATACTGATGTTATAAGGAAAAGGAAGAGCTATGCATTTTTATATATCAATACATATACATTCTTAAGATAGCACAAGTTGGAAACTTGAGGATGCAGAAAGAAATACAGGTATGGGATACTTCCAATACTGACAGACCAATAGGATTAATTAAGTGATAAAACCATGAAATACGATAATGATGCATGTATCCGTAATTAAAGCTGCATCAATTTTCCAGCACATATCAGTAAAGTAATCAAAATGCCCGCTAGATTGCAAAAAAATAATAATAATTAAAAAAATAATAATGTAAGACATGGCAACAAGTGGCAATAACACTTCTTGTTTATCTGGTTATGACATCTTTAAAATAAAAAAAGGAGGATACATCAACAATGCCAAAGAGAAAATATTTACCAACTGAAATGGATACAGCAAGCATCAACAGACCCAGAATTGGTGCAAGTTGGGGAGATAGAGTGAATAATATGCAAATTGTGCCAGTAACCTACAAGAATGAGGAAAACAGATGATTTAATGACCCTGCATTGAAATGAACACTAAATTCCAACAAACAAACAAAAAATACAAAGAAGAAGAGAAGGGGGGATTAATGAATGTGAAACGCATATGTAAATCTCCAATATTAAGCTCAAAGTGCATGTTTAATTACATGAAGTGTAGAAATATTAACAGCAACAAAAATGGCATAGAAAAGTCAAAACAGATCATAAAACTTTGTTAATTAAACAAGATTATGCCTCTTTTGGACTAATAGCTCAAACTTAGAGTATGGTGATTGGACAAACACAAAGGCACTCATCCTTTGACCTAAAATCCATGCCAAATGTCCGCAAATGAATGGTTATTGCTTCACGAGCACAAGCCAAGAAAAGAACAATGAAATCCTTTTTTCTCATGTTGCAAAAAAAATGCATTTCAGCTGCTGACGTCATTGTAAAATGCTTTTCTTTGACAATATATAGCACTTAAAGCAAGCTAAAAAAAGAATAGGGGTCCTATATTAATAACAAAATTCCAATCTGGGAAAGGCTAATTACTCTTGTGCAATTACTCCATTCTCAAATAGGGACTAGATTGTAACAAAACCTGAAGATATGTAATCATTTGTGCTACTTTGAAAGTGAAAGATAAGTAAATTCTTTCAGCGCAGGTAATCATGAACATGCTTAAATGCAGGAAAAATAAAGCTCACTTGTACTTGGTGTAGAATAGCTTGCCTCAGAAAGTGCCCTGAACCCACGATCCCTTGAAATGTTCTCACTCACAGCATTCTTAAGAGAACCCAAATCAGATGTCAACAAGCCAGTGAGTTCTCCAACCTATGCGTTGGACCAGCAAAGTTTATGAAATTATTGATAAGTAAATAGCCATATAAAAATGTACAGTGTACATAATAATCATATAAAGTTTCTTGAATGCACCTGGTAGACATGAACATTCTTAAGGAAAACATGGAACATTTAAGGTCAGAAGAATGTTTAATAATATACCATTTACCCATCAAAGATTACAAAAAAAAATCATGATAGCAGCTGAAGTTATGAATCAACTGAAGGCATACTACGCGTCATATAAAAAATAATGAAGTAAAAAGAACTCTAAGTTGCTCTGTGACAAAAAAAACAAATATAGAATAAAGAACCATTAACTTTTTGCAAATACATACTCCTTGAGGTCGAAAAAGTATCTATCCATTAAGTCCATTTTCCTAGATAGTGATTGCGGTCAATGGAGCATTTAAAAGCAGTGGCATGTATAGTAGTCCAAATCTAGAATCGCATAAGCCTATCTCGAACTAGTAATTCAAAAAAAAAACTATAAAAAAAACTCACACTGAATACATACATTGCTTCAAAATATACTTACATATCTGGTACATAAAACTAAAATAACAATAATAACTTCATGATCTGAAACTCCATGTGGAGATGCTTGGAAAGGTAAAAATAAATAAATAAATAATAACAGTTGCATGCACATACCTTGTATCGGTCAAAAAACTCCACCTACATAGATGAAAGAACAGTAACATGTTAAATCAATAATATATATATATATACACATGTGATAAGAAAATCTTCATAAAAACTAATTGATCAACAGAAATGGTAACTTCTATATTCAAATGAACAATATCAAGTGTCTGTTGATGAACTATATATATTATATTACTCATCTGTTTTTCTTTTTTGCAATGTAGAATGTAGCATATGTCAATGCCAACAAATAACTTGTTTTATGTCCTGACTTTTGAGCAAATACTAATACATTCCTGGACTGGGTGCTTGCCTAGATATGAGTCCAAAGACCAAGTAAGAAATTCTAAAACCTGAGAGACACCAAAGAAACTTCTTAACATTTGGACATTTAAAATGTACTTTTGTTCTTCCCATTAAGTGCAGACAAGTCAATCTAAATTTCAATCTCACATATTGCATTGTAAAACGAACAACATCAACTCAAAGGGGCATGGCCTTAATCATTTACTTGGTTAATATCCCAAAATTCAGTAATGCATGTTTTTAGCTGATAATTTTACCCCCCACACATCCCAAAATAGTCACTTTGTGGGAAGATAAGAGTAAAAGCCAGACAAATTGAATGATCCAGTCCCAGCAAGGCACCTAATTTCCACATAATCCAGTATTTCCAAATTGAAGGGAAGTTGCGGTCACATTTCAAGCAAGCATCACACCACACCACACCAAAAATCAATTTAGAAAAATTGCTTCTTTATCACTTTTCTTTCTCATAGAAAATTGACATTTCTCCCCATTAAAATACTAATGAAATTCCAATTCCAAATTTGTTGAGACAACTCAAATTTGAATGTAAAATAGTACCAAACAAACAAACTGTAGTAATCAAGTTTTACCTTCTGAATCAACACCCTTTTAAAAATCTGAGCTCTTAGTGTTGACATGACCTTTTCCCAAATAGTGTTCATGTTTATAACAAAAATGACAGTAAAAATTGGCTCCATTGCATACAAGACTCCAACTTTACTAAGCAATCTCCACAGTGGCTCACTTCTAGCGCCAATTAACACCTCAAAAAACCGCCCTACAAAAAAAATCCCCAAAATCAAGACTTAAGTCAATTAATCCCATAATCTGACCAATCTCAACAACAAATTGGGAATTACATACCAGAAAATATCGGCATGGAGAGAGTGCAGGTGGTGCAACCAACGAGTGCCAGAACCGAAATGGCGAGCCGCACCTTGTGCTCCAGCAACAGACTCCAGAGAAGGCTCCAGCTGACGGCGGTCGGCGAAGGAAGCTTCTCGTCCTGGGGCTCGTGGATTGTGGGGTCGGGCTCGCTGACGATCGGGTCCGAAGCGGGACCGGTGACGTAAGCGAAGGAGATAGTGGTGGCGCGTCTGCTATCGGAAGCTCTCCACAAACACGAAGCAATTGGCGCGAAAGGCTTGAGGTTAGGGAAGGTTCTTGGCGCGTGGAGGGTCGGAGAGTTGGAGAAGCGAGTGAGGTTGGTTCGGTGGAGGAAGGGGAGAGCTGACATAGGCGATGCCGATGCCATCGCCATTGCCATGGCTTGCTCTGCTCTGCACTGTCTTTTACTGAGAGAAACAACTGCGAATTTTGTCCAAATTTTCGGTTTTAGATGATACGGTAGCGAGGTGGCCTCACGAAATGTTGACGTGTTTTTCGTTATACGACGTCGTCCTAGCGTGACAATCGTGAATTTACTCGAACGAAATGAAAAATACGAAATCAGATTTTTCTGCCAAAACCTAATTAATAGGCACAAATTGAGTAAATCTATATGCAGGAAAATGTTTCAAATTGGTTATTATTTTTCCAATATTATCTCCAATACTCACACACCCACATGGCCACATACAACAAACATAACATCCATCCATCCTATAAGTCTTCTTACTTTATGAAACGTTTTGATTATTTAGTATTCAAATATGTTCTAATTTAGTCAGTAATGTTGTTGTAACTAGTGTTAATGTGGAGTCTATATTTATTTTTTATATATATATCTCAAATATTGTCTTAGCAAAATTGTTGTTGGACATTGACTGCATTTAACAATGACAGTTGCACAATCTTCCTCATTTGTCAAATATGGTTGTTCCATGAGAGATGCTGAATGGTGTGCTCATGGTGCCCAAGCTTTTCTATAAATATAATAGAGTTCATTACCTCTTCTAATAACACAAGATTACAAAACACACCTATAGTTGTGATGTACTAAGCATTTGGGGTTATGTGAGAAAAATTGAAACTATTTTACTCATATGCAATATGGTTTAATTTTTCTCTTCAATCAATATCACTACAATTGACATTTGTGTGGACGTATGCAGTTTGCCAAACCACGTAAAATTCTTGTGTTAGTCTTTTATTTATATTTTTGTTGTCATTATCTTTGGTTTACTTGTGCGAGACACAAGTGTAATTGTAAGACGATTGAGCGTGGAACCCATCAATTATTAGATGAGCCAAAAAAAACTATCATAACATGCATTTTGCGGCGGGTTAGACAAAAATAATAACAATAATCATAGTACGACAAACTTTTTTTCACTTAAGACTAAAACACTATGTTGCATTTATTTTGGTTTCGTTCATATAAAATTCTTGTATATTTCAAAGTTCCGGTAAAAAAATGGGGAGTAAATTCAACAAAATTTGTTATAATTGCAATAAGTTATGGTTAAACGGATTCTTTTATTGTTGTAGTCAATAGATTAGGGTTTATTTGGTAGTTTTCAGTAACATGAATGCATTAACTGTGGTTTTCTTTAGTTTGTTAGTAGTTACCGTTTACGATTTTGTGTTCTTTGAATCTATTTGTTTATTAGTTGTATTAGTATACTATAAGTTTGAAATAGTGTTGAGGAACTCAAAGCCTTAGATCAAGTCATTGAAGTCTATGTAAGGAAGCATGTCGTTAAGCAGTAACTTCGTGTGTGTTTGTGATATTGACTTAGGTAGGAGAGTAAGAATCTCTTTTGAATTTCAAACGACAAATCTAGAGAGAACATAGAGCGATATAGAGATATAAATGTTAGAGTAATTAATAATCTTTTATCTTCAACAAAAGAGTCTTTATACTAATTAAAATCAAGATGTCATGATGTGCATTCCCTTCCCATACACCTTGTTGAACTTTCAGACCTTCACTCACCACAAATGACTTTAGTTTTTAGGAGTGTCCACTATTATTGTGAAATATTCTGTTGACTCGAGTGATGAAAAAAGTACAACCTCCATCACCTTCTCAAGCGTAGGATGCCAAACGCGACAGCTCTCTTAAGCAAAAGACACACGAGCTTCACTATTTTCGAGGCATAACTTTGCAGTCGTGTGCTACTTTGTCTTGAGCTAGGTTGGCTTGAGGAGTCGGGGGGGTGTTTCTCAAATGACGTGAGTGTGATCCATCTTTAGTGAGACCACCATAGGCATCTTGATCATGTGAAAATTCTCACTCAAATTGTGGAAGCTTGGAGGTGATGAGAAAGACAATTTAACCGAAAAATTATCAAATGACAATGTGGACTTTTCACTATGGCATGAGCTAACATTGCATCAGAATGCTCGTGACTTTAGCGTTACGACGTAGCCCGCATTTGCGTTGTAAGAATTGGTCTCTATCCCTTCCTAGGACGATTTTCTAAAAACGAGTTTATTTCCCTTCGTTTGGCGGTTCGTTTTAGCATGAACTCTTTCAAAGTGTCGACACAATTTTGCGATACACATATTGCCTTTACAGTAGTCTTGGCAGTAGCATCAATATGTTATGGCCCTTATGGGACACTTTATTCAAAAAAAAAATGTTATGGGACACAGTAGAATTTCCCAAGTAAGAAACGGAGGGCATTATAGGAAAAGTAAGACAGCATCAGCATCTCCACGTGCCAGTTCGTGAATCGGCCAAAAATTGATCTCCTTCACGAGATTCTGGACTCTCTCTCTCTCTCGCTCTGGCTCTCTCCACACGATTCACCCACCAAAACCCATATCTTGGTTTCCCCAATCTCCTCTCTCTCGAAACTCGCTCGCTTGGCTCAGTCCTTGACCCATTGTCCAACTCCGATTCTATGGAGCACAACCAGTCGCAACCTCTGTCTGATTTCCCTCTCCACTCCTTCACTCTGTAGTGCGACTAGTTGCAGAATCGTCAAATCTCACCCTCTCTGTTGACTTTAAGCTTCTTCCCCGAATCAAATGGCTCTCCGCAACTGGGTTCTGTTTCTCGCTGCGTTTTCGTGTCTCGTCCGGGTCCTCCAAGCAAGTGTTGGTGATGATGATCCGATTTACAAGTAAGCTCCTTTACTCTTTTGTTCATTTCAATTCACGACTCATGTGATTTGATGCAATTTTTCTTTCAATAGAATCGCCTGCAAAGTGTTTGATTGAATGCCCGATCAAATCCTTCATGAATTCCCTTGATATTTGATGTTTTTGGAATCAGTTTCCGTACAAGTTTTCTGCGAGTGATCTATTAGGCTAAGTTTTGGTGCTTTATATGTGGATTTATTAGGCTTATCTCTTGCTGTACTCAACTGATTAGTTTTGGCTTTTGTTTGTTTTAATGGTTAATTGGTGATACTGAAAAAAAGGGTTGCTGACTATTAGAAATTTGTGAAGTAAAAGACAAGCCCATCCACTAGTTTTTGCCTTTTTTGGTTGTGAAAAATGAGAAGCAAGAAGGATGGATGTTTGTTTTGTTTTTAAAACTCACTATGGTTTGAGGTCTTCCATAACTGATGGGCCCGGCATTGATTAAGCGAGAAAGGACTCCCATATTTAGGTGGAGCTTGATGAAGTGTGTAGTTATACCTGAACTCTTGATATATACATTAGAGGACAAGAAATAGTTTTGATTTGAGATAACCAAACCTGTATAATATACCTGGATTTTTGTTATTATTGTATCTACTACAGTACTGATTTCTTTGTTATCTTGTTGTTGTTCTAGGTCTTGTGTTGAGCAATGTGAGACAACTGGATGTGTAGGGAGCAAATGTTTCCAGCACTGCAAATTCTCGTCTGATGGGAAACCTATTGATGGTCCATGGTACATGCAAGAACCACTTTACCAACGGTGGAAACAGTGGGACTGCCAAAGTGACTGTCGCTACCAATGTATGCTTGACAGAGAAGAAGAAAGGGAGAAACTTGGTCACAAACCAGTCAAGTATCATGGGAAATGGCCATTTCAGCGTGTTTATGGCATTCAGGTTATTATTTTCAATTTAGTTGAGTTTTAAGTTGACCTTGATATAGGCGCTCTGATATAACTAGATGATGCTATGATTTTAGGAACCTGTTTCTGTTGCTCTTTCTGCACTCAATCTTGCCATGCAATTTCATGGTTGGTTATCCTTTTTCATCCTTCTATACTACAAGTTGCCTTTGAGACAAAATAAGAAGACATACTATGAGTATACTGGCTTGTGGCATATCTATGGAATCCTTTCAATGAACTCTTGGCTCTGGAGTGCTGTTTTTCATAGCCGGTAAGCAGTCCTTGTCATTTTTATTTTCTTATCCTCTATGTATCTATATTGTGGTATTTAGGGAACGAATCTCCAAACAAGCTCAAGCCTTTCATTTCATGTCCTCACGCTTCGCTACTGCATAGTGTCCCATTTATTGATGACATGGAAATATGTGAAATGTGAAGTATTAAAATGGTAGGGGGCTCCACGCACTGCCCATTAGGTTTATACTCATTTGGGTTAGGTACCTTGTGATATAACATCATGCAAGCTGTTTCTGGTTCTATGTAAACTGTAAAGTGAAGTGGATAAAGTTTTCATGTTAGATGATTGTTGGGAAATGTTCTACATTCATCTGGATATGCATTTTGCAAAAATTGTGCTGCAATTTGCAATAGTCTCTTCACTTTTTGGTGAGGACTGAATCAGTTATAATTTTCCTTTTTTAGGATGAATGAAATTGAGAAATGATTAGAATTTTTTGTTCTGCTATCTTTCTTCCTCCCTGATTATGCACTGCATTATTGTTTTTCATTTGTAAATTATGTGTGGGTTTCTGACTTAATTATCTGTAGAGATGTTGATTTGACAGAGAAGCTGGATTATTCGTCTGCAGTGGCACTACTTGGTTTTTCTCTTATTATTGCAATACTGCGAGCTTTCAATGTGAGAGATGAAGCTGCAAGAGTCATGGTTGCTGCTCCTCTGCTTGCATTCGTGACAACACACATCTTGTATCTGAACTTTTACAAACTTGATTATGGTAATACATTTCTCCATTAAGCTCCACCAATTTAATGATGCTTCACGGTCGCTTTCTGTTTATAGCTTTGAGTTCATTAATAAATGCTCTGTGTCCACTTTAGACTATACTGCTCCTTAGTGGTGTAGGCATTGATTCTCAACTTTTTTTAGTCTTTTTTTGTGCAATTCAAGAATAGTATGAATCTTGAAGTTGCAAAAAGAGTTTACTGATCCTCATTCTCTTACTGAATTATAAAGCCAGCTTTCATCTCGACAGAAAGGAAGAGAGAGGGATTCACATCTCTTTTTTCCCATGAGAAAGCAATTTGGTACATATAGTTGGGCATACATGGAAATAGGTATTATAGTTTTGATCAGAAACCCACCAAGCCAAGGAACTGCATAATCATGAATTTGTCAAACTTTTTTTAAATGACTAGAGAAATGTCAATCTTGAGCCATTGGGGACCACAAATTTGCGAAACTAACCCCATAATTATAAATGCTATTCACTCAAGCTTGTTACATGAGATTGACATGATTGTGTTGCTTATGAGCAATCGTTTCTACTGATAACATACATATAGTTTTTTTTAGACAGCGTAACTGATTTTGTTTATAAATATGTTTGTAATTTGATTGAGTCAAGCTGATTCTATCATCACAACTTAAATATTAAATAGTATGCCTAAGCATGTTTTCCCCCCTTTCTATTTGGCAATGGTTTGATACAAGTAATGATGTGCAGGTTTAAACATGAAAGTGTGTATGGCCATGGGCATAGCTCAGCTTCTTATATGGGCTTTTTGGGCCGGTTTGAGTCGCCATCCGTCACGCTGGAAGTTGTGGGTGGTGGTCATAAGCGGAGGTTTGGCAATGCTTCTAGAAATATATGACTTCCCACCCTACTGGAGATTTGTGGATGCCCATGCTCTTTGGCATGCTACCACCATCCCTCTCACATACCTCTGGTGGAGTTTCATCAGAGATGACGCCGAGTTTAGGACAACAACTCTTCTCAAGAAGGTGAAATAGCTGGTCGCAGTGTTCTATCTTTTTCCTCGTGTATAAGCATTTGTTTGAAAGGCTTGGCATGACGGGCTCCTCCTCAATCTGCATCATCACATTTGGTTAAATTGTTTCCACAGCTAGCATATATGGGATTCATTTTGTGAGAAACTGGATTTCTGGGTTGTTTCTTCTTTTTCCTAAGAGTATTTGTTCTTAGTTGAATCAGAAACCAAGGCAACTATAAATTGACTCATTCGTATATTCTTGTCAATTTTTCTTCGAGTTCTTGATATAGCAATTCTTCATATATTTACGCAAAGCTAATTATTTATTTATATTCATCGATCAAATCGAACAAACATAGTTTGACTCCGTACTTCTCCCTCCAAAAAATATAGATCGAAGTACATCAAAATTGAAATTTACACTCAATAGCTCCATAACGACACGTCAGCATCCAATTCCACGTCATCAACAGAGTACTCGTGAGGCGGAGGCAGGAGCATACCCTCCGCCATATTAGCGAGCAAGCTCGGCATTCCAAACACCGCCTCCTCGTCCATGTAAAACGCGCTCTCCGACGTCGTTTCGCTCTCCGCGCACTCCCTGGCGGCCTCCGCCGCCGCCCTCTGTATATCCTTGGCGTCCTGCGAGGCCGGAATGGTCAGCCTCCACGCCGAGTCCGCGAAGTTCAGGCACGCCGACCGCCCCCTCAGGGCCAGGGCCGCCACGTCGTGGGCCCTGGCCGCCATCTCCGCCGTGGGGAACGTCCCCAGCCATATCCTAGCTTGCTTGTTGGGCTCCCGAACCTCGCAGACCCACTTCCCGGAGTTCCTCCGCCTCACTCCCCGGTAGACCGGGTGGCGCGTCTCCCGGAACTTCTTGCGCCCACCCTTTTTCTTGGGGTGACTCGAAGCCAGCATCACATCTGAATCGGGAGAAGACGATTCCGGCCAGAGATCGGAACCAGAACCAGAACCAGTAGGAGAATAATTAGAAAAGATATCCATAAGCAAAATCTAAAAGAAGACAAAATTAACGGTTTTGTTTGTTTTTCAGTTGAAGCTTTTAGTTTTAGATAGTACGAAGTAGAGTGATACACTATATATAGATATGCAGAAGTAGTAGGTTTTTGAGGAATCATAGAGTCAGTGACTTACTGGAACACGGAATTAGTTGGGTGTGATAAGGAGACAGGCTGGTCCTGTTGCCTTGTCCTTCCTTCCCGGTTCCATGTACGTACGTTTAGATATAAAAAAAAGTTGGATTTGGGGAACAACACGTGTACACCTGGTTGATGTGGCAGTCAGACGAGGGGAGTTGACTGTGTTACAAGTGGTGAGGTGGAAGACATCGGAAGCTGCTGCTATGCTCATTGCTTAACTTATTTAACTATAAAGTGGCAGTTGGCGTCAAAGGTCTCTTTCAGAGACACTCATGTATTGCACTTTGAGGTGACAACTTCCTCGCCCATTTTTTCTTTTTTTCTTTTTAAATTCACTTATTTATTTTTTTGGTTATAAATGAGGTAATCTGAACAAATAAACCCTTAGATTTTTTTTAACACAACCCTTAGATTTTTTTTTAAAAACAATTAACGCTTAGATTAAATTAAAATATCAATAATATCTCTCTCTTGTACATAGAGCGAAATTTAATGTGATTTTATTATCTTATTAACTTGATTTAGGCTAATGCAAAAATAATATAGCTCCTATTCATTTATTAAGTCTTATAATTTGTAGCATTTTTATTGTTTCTACCTCAAATTAAATGTTCATTTATTCTCATTCGGTTAAAAATGATAACTCAATATTTAATAAAAATAGTTAAGAACAATCAATATTACTACATACATGATATATAATAATAGATGTGCACTTTATAGAAAAATTTAATTGCAGATAACCCTCATGCACTTATCGCCTTTTGTATATGTGTTCTCAACTAGAACTTTTTTCTAAATGAATTAACCCCTATAAACTTTCCATCACACCACATCTCATTTTTCAAGTGTAACTTTGTACACAACTAATCTAAGTCATGTGAACTAGTTTCTCACTCAATTTTCATTAAAGTTTTCGATGAGGGGCTAATCATATTACTTCATGAATTATAGCTTTTATCATATTTTGCCTTTCTTTGGTAATTGAATTGATACATAGAACAACGAGGTTATGGGTGGAGGATATGTTGCAGTAAGCTAGGCTTTTATGACGACTCAAACAAATGTTGAGCTCATTCTGTGACCCAAACAAAAGTTGAGCTACTTTACTGACTCAAATAAAGGTCGAGATCCTTTGAGAGCAGATTGTCATGATCCAAATTAATTAATTAGGAGTCGCGTGCTCGTCTAAAGCTAAGTCGATCGGAAATAGTGGTCAAGTTGTTGGGTCAGTTTGGCCACCTTAGGAAGATGGTCATGTAAGGTGGGATTGCTACAAATGTGATTATGCATAAGTGGCTTTGCTAACTCAATTTATTTCGATGTCGGGTTAGTCGCTATTATTACCTGTTGGAACTTGGTGTGGCGTGGTGCTCGAGGGGCACGAGTTAGTTCATGATTTGCCGTTTTA
This sequence comes from Pelargonium nanum, assembly GCA_036897485.1. NCBI lineage: Eukaryota > Viridiplantae > Streptophyta > Magnoliopsida > Geraniales > Geraniaceae > Pelargonium > Pelargonium nanum. The sequence goes on from JAYMTF010000101.1 coordinate 23,615, forward strand.
ATTAATGATTTTTAGACAACATAACGTACACTTTTATAATTTTTTGGTTATTTATAAATTGGAGTAGTCCATTTTAGTTTTCTAAAAAAATAATGTTCATGAATGATTGTACTTACTTTCGCAGATAGTATTTGTCCATTTTATCTAAACAAAAGTTAACACAAGATAGTTGTTCATTTTTTTGGGAATTAGTTTATCAAGAATCACTAATAAATATCTGATTGGGCCATAAAACCGTATTTTGTTAAGTGATCACTTTTGAGTCATTGTAAAGGTGATGTAAATATATTGATGAACACAATTACAAGTGGGAGAGAAGGCGAGGAATGGGAACCGTCCTGGAAGTCACGTGTGGAAGGTGACGTGGCGCCAATAAATGAAAAACAACGAGAAAAAAGCTTTTCAAAGTGACGTCACGCAGATCCCAAAACACGGTTGACAGTTAATATTGTAACTAACTGCTGCCACTTGGGAGGCAGAGGCGGTTTGGCCACGGAAACGCGTTGGAACTAAAAAAGTCGGTGGGTGGGTCCCACCAGGTTATCGTACTTTTCCTTCATGTCAATTGTCATGCTGTTTCAACCGCACTTTCCATTCTTTTACTTCATTTTTTTTTAAGGTTTACTTCATTTTCTTTCATTCTCTCCTCAAATTATTCCTATCAGTTGAATTATTATTATTTTTTTTGAATGTAAAGACAACTAGGGTACTTTTCCTTTAAACTAGGGTAAGTTGTCATCATATTATCTGTACTTGTTGAAACTATGTAGTTAACACTAGAGTAGTTTTTTTATATTAGTCTGGCTCCTGTACTTTTTGAAACTTTGGATTTAGTGCAAATGACCTGCTAGTGCCGGTTATTTACCTCCACGTCAGCAAATATGTCACATCACCCTTCCACGTCAGCTTCACAAATGCAGAAAAATGACGGAGGAGTTAAGATTTTGTTGGAATCGAACGGTGTGGGAGGTTGATACTAAAAGGGTCTCCACAAATGCAGTTGGAATGTGCAAGACTCAATTGAGTGGCACGACGAATGTAAAGCTTTCTATTGCTGTCGAGATCACATGGGTTTCTTGAGATTTTGATTCTTTTGTGTAAAATTAGTATTCAAACATAGTTGATCGATAGAGGCAAAGATGAAGACTTGATAGCCCTGTGTGGTTATCGTAGCAACAATCCCTTCTTTCCTTCTTGTTTTGTTGCTGGTATGGGTGTGATGTTGGAGAGGCTTGCAGTTACAGTATAATACTGAGCGACCTTTCAGATTTGGTTCGAATACACTGAACTTCAAAATTTTCAAATTTTCAATTTTAATGTGTTATGGAAAAACTCAACTTTTGGTGCCCAAAACTTCAAAGTTTGCAATTTTCTTTTATAAGCAAGCGGTAATTTTATTAATAAACTAAATTAAAGAGAATAAAAGTATAAGAGATGACCCAAAGAGGACAAAACTATCCCAAAAAGAAACAAGAACCCATAATATTCCAAAACAGAATGGGGAGAGGGCGCCAAGGAGCGGGATCACGAATTTGGAGGTGCGCCTTTCGATTTCCCGAAGTTGATCGATGACCGCGAGCTCAGAGCCTCTAGCCTAAATTTCGAGTTCTTTGCGAAATTTCCAAATCAACGTAGAAGAATGGGTGGGTGACGAGCAGCTCTGATCGCCCTGCAAAGTTTGCAATTTTTGGCGACCGAAAACTTCAAACTTTGATGTTTCTGGCACCATATATTTTTTTTATTCAAAACACAAAAATCACGATGAAAATTGTTTCAGACCATCATTGCACTTTACAGATATTACTCTTCTCGGCGAACTCAAAATTAGGATTATGGCATTGTAAAGGAGGTTGGAAACTAAGAACTCTATGTTGAAATATAATATTAAAAAAATAAATGAGGACTTCCTAGAAGGTCACCCATCCTAGTACTACTCTTGCCCAAACACGCTTAACTGCAGAGTTCTGATGGGTTCCGATGCATTAGTGCTGGTTTGATCGCATCTCACTGTATGTATCCCATTATTGAAATTTAACATGGTATCAGAGCCTGAAGTCACACGTTCAATTTCTAACACCCCCAAAATTTGTATAATTAAATTATTTATCTATTCTCTCTCTTTGGGCCTTCTATCCTTCAAGCCCACTTGGGCTCTCTATCTTCTCTTATCGGGTTTTCTATATACCTCTCAATCTATCCTTCAATTTCACTTGAGCTCTCTATCTTCTCTTACCGAGCCTTCTATAAAACTATTCATCTATCATCATTCAGAGCTCACTTGGGCTCTCTATCTTCTCTTATCAGGCCACCCGCAAAAAGTTAAAATCGGGAATGAGCTCCTAACTATCTTTGGTCCATCCATAAAATGGGAACGGAAGCTTATCTATCTCTCTTCGGTCCACCCATAAAAACAGGATTCTATCTATCTTTCTTTGGTCCACTTGCAAAGGTATAACGGGTTTGCATGTGAGGGGACGTGTTGGAATATAATATTAAAGGAATAAATTAGGCCTTCAACTACGAGCTTGAGATTTTAGTTGAGTTGATTCATTAACACTCTAAACTAAAGGATGACATTTTGATTTTTGGATATATTAAAAAAATCAGGTCATGTGCCTTGCTCTCATGCACTTGAGAATCTACTCTTTTTTTTCTGTTATATTTGACGGATTGTAGACGAAAATAAATTTTAGGTATCCCAATTAAAATATTGCAAAACGAAAGTCGGTTATATTTTTTGAGACGAAAAAAATACCCCTAGTTTCATTTTTTTTTTTGTCTTAACCATAAGGATTTTGAAGTTGGCTCACGATCAACACATAATTAACACATTTTAATCATACCACACACAAATTAATCTCCATTGAAACCGAATAAGACCACAAAGACGACACATTAACTCTTTCTACCAAGTTTCATTACCCCTTCTTTTAATTTTTGTTTGGAACAAAACCCCTTCATTTAATTAAGATATGATATCATTTGGTTTGGTGCAGTACAATCATATGTGGGCCTAAAGCACTTTCGAAACTCTGGAATAAGCCCAATCAAAAGACTTCTGTTATAGAAAAAAATCACATCTTTTGACATTCTAGATAAATGCTTATTTTTCATTATCCTGATTTTTTTCCATCTATGCAGAAAACCGACCAAGTTTGGATTTCTTGGCATTTTCTGGGCTAACAATGAATTTGCCAAGATTTTTTCAGGCTAAATGTTTATTTGCTATAATCCAAAAAGTTGGTGGTATTATTTTGTTGCAAACAGTGGGCAGAACCAGGATGATATTTCCAAATTTAAGTATGAGTGAATGCGTCCAGATTCCATCAGGTTTATGCCATAAAAAAGAAACATTTTATTAGGTCATCCATGCAAATATATTGTGGTACAATTGTAATATTCTTTCCACTCCAAAAGTAAATTTTTTACTACTTAGTTACTATCTTAAAGTAAAAATGTTTTTAAATATTTTATTAGTGACTCAATGGTTTAATATTATTATTTTGTGATTCAATGTAATGAGTCGATATTATATGATGCTCATGATTAATCGATTTACTATTTCTTAGCTAATACATAATTATTTGACTTATAAATTGGAATCTAGTCGCTAAGTTAAAGATTAGTAGCCGTCGCGAGCAAGTAATACAGAATTTAATATAGACAGTTTATCTGTAATAGTCGATCTTATTTAGAGTTTAAATTAAGAAATTCATCGATGCATTTAATCCGACCTAGCTCGCGCGCCAAAGAGAGCATTGATGCATTGTTAGTTATATATTACGGTCAATTGAAAGTAACTAAATTGTTTTCTAATATGTAATTATTTGACTTTACGAGTAGAAACTAGCCTTAACGTCAAGATTATTATAATTTTCTTGTTGTCGCTAGTAACACTGATTTTTCTATATAAAATGTTAATCTTATTAATGTTAGTACTAATTACTATCTCAAAGTAGAATCGTCTTAAATAATTTAACTTATTAGCGGCTCAATTACTTATCTTTATTTTGGGAATCATCATAATGAGTCGATATTATACAATATACAGTTCAATTTAAGAAATTGATCGATCTATTGCATGTTTGTTATATATATGTACTTTCATTTAAATAAACTCAATTTTTTCCGATAAGTAATTTATTGACTTCAAGATTGAAAACAAGCCGCTAACTTAAAGATTATTGGTCGTCGCAAGTAAAACGGAAGTTTAATATAGAAAATTAATCTTTGTAGTGTAGTTGATCGTTACCATATCGGAGTAGTATATCTTATTAGAAACTCAAAATTTATTGTTTTTGTATGATTATATTAATGAGCCGGTGTTATGCAAGCTGAAGTTTAATTTTAGAAATTGATCGATGTTGTTTGCCATAAAAAGTAACTCAATTATTTTCCGATAAGTAACTATTTGGCTTCAAAGTTGAAAATTAGCGATTATCTAAGAATATGCTAGTCGTTATTTGTAAAACTTAAAATTAATGTAAAAAGTTAATCTCATTAATGTTATCGATCGTTACCTTCTGGAAGTAATATCGTTTTTAAAATTAACTCTTCTCCATTTGTTGCACTAGCAATATCCATGCACACTCGCCACATAATTTAGCATATCTACTATCAACTTGGTACAATTATATTGATATATCAAGAATCAATTTAAACAAACACATAAGTTCTATTAACTCCTTCAATCATTGTAAAAGTTGGATTGACCCTAAATATATAAATTCTTGATCTATAAATAATATTGAAATGAGGGAAATTAAATGGTTGAATTTATTTATTTTGTGAAACCTTCCATCACAAGGAGTGTATTTCAGAATAACTATTCAAGCTTAACATTTACCTCCTTATTTCACCAAGGTAAAAAAAAGGAGTTTTAGTGTTTAAACTTGTGATAACAAAGTTCAATTTATTTGGTTTTTATTGTTGGGAGAGGTAAAAATATAAAAAAATAAAATAAAAAAGGAGAAATATAATCCATGAGAAGGCAACGGAATCTACATGTTTAGAGAATCTTCTTTAGTAAGAATTTTAGTGTTATAATCATTTTCAAAAGGAGAATTGCATTAAATGTAAAAAATTTCAGGCTGGATTTACAAGTGAAAATCAGTGGGCGAAATCAAGCAGGTTTTAGCAGAAAACTCAGTTGCTAAGATTTTAGGAAAAATATATGATTGGAAAAAAGACCTCACATCTTCTTATAAATATGAGTGCAACCATAGAACACAACATTCCTTCATATCTACCAAACCACATCACACCACACCAACCACCAAACTCGTTCGGAGCAATCATCAATGGCTGTCGTTGGTTCTTCCATGCATATCAGAATTCTGGTCGTCGACGACGACTGGACGTCACTAAGCATAGTCTCTTCTATGCTTAGAAAATGGAGCTATGAAGGTATACTGTATATACGACCAAATTCCTACGTTGTTTTCACTAGTAATTAACATGTTACATGTGTACAAGTCTCTCATTTCATTTGGTTTTGCATGTAATTGTTCTTCTTCACTCTTTTTACTCTGAGTTGAATCTAAATTTGAATGATTATTTTTAGCTTTTTTAAGAGACAAATGCCCTTTTTTTGTTGTTTTTATTTTGATTTGAGATCTTACATAATTTTTTTCCTTGATCACTTAATATATACATGGATCTAGCCTACATTTATAATTTATCATTTATTATTATTACTCAGACAATGGAGGTTTTGAACTGTACAATTGGGTTCTCCATTTCTAATTGAAAATTGATTTTTATGTTTCTATGAAATTTTTTAGTTTTGGGGGTTCACATGTATTTGAAATTTCATTTTCTTCGCCTGAATAATTTGTTTAATTTACTCTGGCAATCAACTTTTTATTTTAATCAATCTTTTTAATCTGGAATATGTTATTTTATTCTGATTAATAATCTTGATCCGATCTTTTTGCCCAAATTATAAATCTTATCCTAATTCATTCGGGAAAGGCTTTTTAGCATGATTTTTTTCTTACCAACCCCAAAAGATTACAATGATACAATCATTTTTAGTATAATTTGTAAACTGAAATTAATTCACGCGGTTTGGGATTTCATGTACACATTTGTCTCTTTCTTTATTTCTCTATTATTTTCTCCTGTTTATTAGGTTTATAAGACACCCTACCATTAGTGTGATGGAAATGATAAGCTATACGAGTTCAAGTTGTTAAATATTTACTTTGAGTGTGTTACAATTAAATTTATGTCGAACATGAGTTTAAGTTTTGATTTATTTAAAGAATAAGTCGAGTTTCAACCGCTCTTTAAAACTATTTAACCATTTATTACTTGTTGATTAATGTATACCGTTTTATCTTAAATATAATTAAAGTTATTTCCTAAAGTGTGTATTTATATCATAACTTTTTTGTACGTATTCCTTTTTGATCGCCTTAAAAAATGAATATAATTATGTGAACAAACTAAATGTACAAATATTGATTCAATGACTTGAATTTGATAATATAAACTTGATGCTATTTAAGAATTTATAAGTGATGACGACGAATGATGAAAACGCCATGTCACACTCTTACTCGAGGGCCCCAAAACCTTCCATCACAAGCTTGGAATGTGCCCCTACGTTCGTAGGCGCGTTCAGAGGGGTATGCTCACACCTATGGAAGTAACCCTCCAAGGTGAAGCGTGTGTGACATGGAAGTCATGGCCTTTAATGATCAAGTCGCGACCTTGTGACATACGTGGTCCACCTTGCCCAATCGTGACTTTCATGCGAATTTTTATAACCTTAGTGACATTATTGATATAAATGATCTCCCTTTTCCTCCAAAAGAAGTACAAAGGTTGGTACAAAAAGTCGCAACCTTGTAACATGAAAAGTCGCGACCCTATGACGTTATCAACCAACTTTACCAAACCTTTTTCACGTGAAACTCTTCAACATTTGTGACTTGGAAGCCACATAGTTGAGGGCCAAGTCTCGACCTTGCGAGATAGAAAACCTTAATTAACCCTTGTCCCTAAGTTGTGACCCTGACGCTATTATGCTCTTACCACTTCAACTAGGCCCATATTTGACCTAATAACCCCGCGTCCATGTGCCTTTTATTGTTCCCAAATAGCAATACCACCATAGGTTCTCCTAAGGTACTATGAGGAGCTCGTCCCCTCTAAGAAAAAGCTTCAAAGCCAAGGAGAGTCTCCTCCATATATACACACACACACTAGTTAAGCTTCCAAGAGGAGCCCTTAAGGTACCATAATGCAATATGGTCACGAGGAGAGTCTCACAAATCTCTTCAATACTTAGTCTTCAAAAGAAATTTTCTAGTCTTCAACCCTCCAAGGGGATCGAAGCTCCCACACCTCCGAACTCTTTGCCTCGTCGGATCACCTCCAAGACTCTCCGCCTTGCCAAGTCATCCCCAAAACTCTCCGCTTCGCTGGGTCATTCCTAAGGTTTTCGGCATACTGGGTCACCTCTTAGCTAGGTCCCAGCCCCCCGGATCATCACAAAGGCTAATTGCTTAATTGGTTGGTTACTAGGACATTTCCCATGGAGTACTTAGACTCTCCTAGGGGATTCGCTCCGCTCCTTAATTCTTGAAGGGCACATATGAGCTCCTGTGGACGATGTTCTTAGGAGGCTAGAATTTCAACACCTAAGTGGGTCCTGAAGTGGACCCCACACCATATGACGACATGTGGTAAGCTTGGTTTGTAAGTATAAATACTCTCTCCTTGATAATTAAGAGGAAGGGATCTATAATTCATGTTGAGACGTTCTCTATCTACAATCTCTTTTTAGGATTCTTTCTAACTTTTATGCTTTCCGGTTGAGATTTTTACTCTCTTGTCCAAGGCTCTCTAGCTAAGAGGCGGTATTCTAAAAATACATTGAGAGTCTTTGCAGAACGATATGCTACTTTACTTAAACTATGTGGACTCACCAAGACTTGAAGTTCACCGGATGACTTAGACTTAGAACTTAAAAAAAAAAAAAATACATTAGCACGTGGACAATAAGATAGCATACTCTAGTGTGCTTACTTGACCCGAGTAAAAGATTTACATCAATATTACTTAAAAAATCAATGAAACCCTCAATGTTAGTTTATAACGCTTGCCTTCTTTTCTTTCTTTCTCATTTTCAATGTTTTCTTAAGAAACAATTATTTATAAGGCCACATCAGGGCTCGTTCCTTCGCAATGACCGCCCATCTCTTCTCATTTTTAATGTTATTCTAGACATATTTCATAGTCATATACACTATCTCCATTGTTTGTCTTAATTTTGTGCGTTTATTTATGCAATTGGGCTTGCACATCTAGACTTTTTCTTTACATTATTAAAATGTCTGCTCATACATATGTAACATATCATTGTTATCATTCATGTTCATGCATGTATCAGTTAATACTTTTATTGATTTTTGTTATACCCCGTATATATCATATGCTAGAGAGCATTTGTTACTTCAACCACAAGTTAATCTTAACAATAGTATTAACATTTCTTCTCTATGATAATCTCAACAATAGTACTAACATTTTGTTGCTTTGCTATCCAAAAAATGTCAGTGGTGACCGTGAAAAGCCCAGTGGATGCTATAGCTACCCTCCGGAAGAAGCAAGATTATTTCGATCTCATCGTCACCGATCTCCACATGCCAATCATGAACGGCACTGAACTCACCAAACAAATCAACCTCGAGTTCAAGAACATACCTGTAGTCTGTAAGTACACATTATCCAATTTCATGCACATGCAAAAAAACCATATAACAAACTGAAAATATATAATTTTATTTTGTGCTACAGTAATGTCTGCGGATGACAAAGAGAGCGTGATACTAGAATGTCTAGCAAGCGGAGCTGTGTATTATATCATCAAACCCATCAACCCTGAGGATCTCAAGAACATGTGGCAGTACGCAGCGGCCGCCAGGAAGGGCAAATCTCCCATTCTTGAGGAGATCATGGAGAATGTAACGTTGGAGGATCTGGAGAATCTTGATGTCGAAGAGGAGCTGGGTCATGGCTCTCTGACCTCTGAGGATAACAACAGTGTTTCTTTAGAGGACATGAACTCATCAGCTGCTCCTAGGACAGAGTCTGGAGAAAGAAACAAGAGGAAGGCTGTTTCTGGCTCTGCCTCTGGCTCGGGCTCTAGGGACGAGCAGGAGGAGATGAGTAGTGCCGGTGTTAAGGTCAAGAAGGCGCGGGTGATTTGGACCACTGTTCTTCACAATCTATTCTTGCAGGCCGTAAGGCACCTCGGGCTTGGGAGTAAGAATCTTAACGATTAACTGACTGGTTCTTCGTTAATATTCAACATTAATGTTTCAATGTTCTAATGTGTGTTTGCAGAGGCTGTCCCGAAAAAGATTCTTGAGTTCATGAGCGTGCCTGGATTGACAAGAGAGAATGTTGCCAGTCACCTTCAGGTTTTGTTTGGATCATATCATCATTATCACCACCTCAACTTGTTAATTAAGCTTCAAATAGCTTGTTAATGTATTCCACGTTGAAAGAATGTGGAGTTTGTAGTCACTTGTTATACACGTTGGGTCCTTCACCTATTAGCTTAAGCTTTTGGGTTGAATCAAGATTATGACGGTATCAAAACTGGTTCTATTTGGGTCTAGTGACCCGTGCAGGATCCTTTGTATGTTATCCAGCATGCACGTAGGGGGACTTACACGTTGAGTCCTCCACCTATTAGCACGTTGGGTCATCTTTTGGGTCTAGTGACCCGTCTTTGTTGCCTCCCTTCTTGGTCCACGTGCATGATCATTTGTGTGTTGTTTAGCATGCACGTGAGGGGGAGTTACACGTTGGGTCCTCAACCTATTAGCACGTTGGGTCCTCCACCTATTACCTTAAGTTTTTGGGTTGGGTCAAATTTAACATAGCTTTTACACTAGTTTTTGACTTTTTGTTGTTGGGTTATATATGCAGAAGTACCGGCTGTTTCTGAAGAGAGTGGCAATGAGAAATGCATATCCAACAAGAAACTTTCTGAGTGAAAGGGCTTTGAGATCAAGCTTTGCAGCTGGGCATCCATCATTGTTGAGTATGTCTAGAAATGGGCAGCTCTATACTAATAACCTGATGATGAGAAGTAGCAGCTATAACAATACACCAAACTTGAGGCTTTCAACTCTAGGCCCTCCACTTTTCCCTAGAAATCTCCACCAGGGACAAGGATCTTCCAGCAGCCGCGCCTCCGCCCCTCTGCAGCTCAGATCCTTCAGCAAACCAGCCCCTTCCAATTTTGAATTCGGGGCAGGATCAACCAAGATAGGATCAAGTGGCCGCGCGCAGAATAATAACCTCATGATGAACCTTAACAGTGCCACCAATTCATTGAGATTGTACCCAGCTCAGAGGAACTATCTTGGCAATGCTGACACTTTTGCTGGCGCGCCTGGAATTGACAGCAGCAATTTCAATCTGATGGGTAGCCAGCGCCTCGTGGGATCTTCCAGCACTAGTACTTGGAACTCCCAACAGAGAAATTATAATGGTGCTCAGGACTATGGCCTGATGAACAGCATTGCTAATGCTAATAATGTTAATGTGAGTGGTAACACTGCACCAATATTGGGAAATCAGATGTCTGCAATATCTTCTCCCGGGTTTGGAAATGCGAATCAATTCGTTAACCCGACAGCATTGGCAGCTGTGGAGAATGGTACTGCTTCTATCAATTTGGGGAGCAACTTGGGTGTGGGTCAATTAGGATCTGCAACAAGTTTTGCCAATGCAAATCAACTGACATTGCCAATGCAAGCCAGTTTTGATCAATTATCTTCCACTGCTGGAATCAATGTCAATGAACATCAGCTCAACCCAAACATCAATGCTATATCTATGAGTGGTAGCAGTAGTGTTACTACTGTGGGTAGACATGATCATAGTCCAAATGATGAGCTGAGCAGTGTGGTTTTTGGAGGGCCACAGAAAACTTTTTCTTTTGATGATCTGATGGGCAGTACTGGTAGTGCTGGTTCTACCTCAAACAACAGCAACAACTACTCTGCTCACTCGAACATGGTTGGCGATGACCTTGGTCTCAGCGCGATCTTTCTTAACCTCACAAACAATCCTTCTCAGGTATGTAACAAACTTTTTCAGTACACATATAATTTGGTTCCTGTGTAGTACTAATCAATTGTTTTGCCTCGATTTTGCATTATACGTCGTATGTATGTAGCAGCAGGACAAGGAAGAACAAGTCTTGAACTCTAATGGGTTGGCCAATCAACCTATGAATGGAGATGTGAATTTTGATGACCTTCCTGACTTATTTCCTATGGAGTTAGAGAATGCTTCTTTGAATGATCAATCACTTGCCCAGGTATGTATATGTGTGTGTCTTCACAATTTCTTGATCTTTTGCTCATTACATGACATTGATTGAATCTTTCTTTTTAATATTTCTATTGTGCACAGAAGGCACAGAATCAGTCAGGTCAAACCAACTTTGGCAGCTCAACTCCATATCAGTTTGGTGACAACAATGTTCTTGGATCCTTTGCAGAGAACCCTAGTCAGGCAAGCTTGATTTTCAACATTCATAGCACATAACCTATTGTCAGATTTATTAATTCATTTTCTTAAAGCTTAAATTGTCACAAAATGCAGAATCAAGTTGGTGAAGCCATGATCACTGATTACTTCAACAACAACAACAACAATATTAACAATACAGCACAACTTAACAATGGCTATCAACTCAATTTCGATCAGCAAAACACCAATCAGGCATGCCTAGTTTTTCACTTACAAACCTATTGAAACACTTGATTAATAATTTAATATGCTGAAAGGTTGTGTATTTGTGAGTGTGCAGAATCAAGGCATGGTTAATGCAGGATTAAGCGATAATGTGCATCAATTAAACGACTATAATGCGAGCTTTGCTCAAAATCATAACCAGGTGAGTATAGTTTTCAATAATTACTATTACCATTAGCAACTCGTTTACTTAAAACAGTTTATCGAAAAGATTTTACATTTATATTTATATTTATGCGTGTAGAACCCAGGCAGCAGACGGGAATCCATGGACGGGGATCTTTTTGCCATAATCCAGAATTTCATTAACTAATCAGAATCCCGGGATGCATTGTGCATGGCCGGATAAACATTTCGTTGGCGGGTTTAGGTTTCATTTTAGTCGTGCGTTTTATACTTAAGTAGCTTGGTTTCTTGGTTGTTAATAAATAAGAACATGACTATGCTTGTGTATGAATAAGTTTGTGTATGAAAACTTGATTTGCAAATGTTTTGCTTAAAAACGTTTTGGTAATTGGTATCCCATACACATGTAGTTTTCATTTCAGATATTTGTCATGCATTTAATATTGAATTTCAATTTGGATAATTTGCTTAAAAACATTACGTGCAAAAATCTCCTTTTATTGATACCTAACGTTTGTGCATGTACATGTTCATAACTTTCACTATCATGATGATAAGATTAATTTGTTATATATGGTAGAACATTTCATTTTAGATACATGCATACATTATAGTATGAAAGAGTATATTCCTTTGCTTTCTTGTGATCTAAGAACCGATCAAAATATTTTACGTGATTTAAGAACAGATCATTGGACTTAAAAAGAAAATTACTAATGTCTGGGATACTAATGACAATATCATTACTAGTGTTATAGCTTAATATATAAACCAAGAGATGATGAAATAATTTGGGTTTAGATCTCTTCAAATTGAAAATAAGCTGAAAAGAGTAAAAAAGATTTATCCCAAAGGAGCACTTCCTCTCTTTCAAATAGCAAGTTATTTGATCTTGCATGTGTATCTTCATAGGATCCTATCTAGATTCATGTCTAAATTGAAGATGGTTATATATAAATACCAACACAAGTATATTACAAAATAAGAGAGGAGAGGGTTTTTGTTATAATTAAAACTGATTTGTTTGATATTATACCTTAGCAGATTGTTATTTACTATTTATTTTTTAAAAAAATTCCTCTTTATTCTCTTTCTTTTTCCTTCTTTTTAAATTTGTAGATATATGTCAAGAATTTTCCAATGCCTCAATGAAATTGGTAATGATAATGATATATATGTTATTGGGGTGATACCTTAGGGAAAAAATCTGAATTAATAATTGTTTACTAATGAAAACTATATTTTTTTGGGTTGCAATTAAGTGTCCGATATTGTTTGGACCAAATGGAAATAGTACATGCACACATATATGCCATTAATTGATTCGTCTAAATGAATAAAACGAGGATCCTGTATTTCGCTATTTCAAAACCTTTCCTTGTTTCCTTCAAAATTCGAAACTACTAGCCGTTGTAAAATCTTTCATCATCTATGTAATCCAATTCTCTTTTGATGTGGCTTAATTATATTCAGCAACATACTTCATATCTCCCATTAGATTTCAACTCCAAGAAATCACAGTATCCGTAGATTTTTTCTCTCATATATATCCAAATCATATCATGATTTGGGTTGTTGTGTTTTACACTACAAGAAATAAGATTATCGTTGCTTAAAAGCCTTTAGATGTTGCCTATGTGAAAAAAAATCCATTGAAGAAGGCCTCATCACATGAATCATTGTTGACCGCCGGTAAAATAAACTTTTACCTATAATATTATAGCTGACGACCTTAAGAGACCGTTGCCTATAATATTATAGGTGACAACTTTGAGGAGTCAATGCCTATAATATTATAGGTAACAAATTTAAGGTACCGTTTCATACAAGAATGCTACATAACGACTGGATTTCATTTTCTAAGCTGCAAAACATAAGAAAATGTTTCACTAATACAAACCCTACCAGAGCTCCATACCATAATGTTAATGACTACATATGAGAATAGTTAGATACACTCGAAAAGAGTTAAAAGCGCAACACATGATACTTGAAAAACAACTTAACGAGACAAGTTGCTAAAACTAGTAGAAGAAATTACGTCTAGCACATGTTGTTCGTTAGTATCTGCAAGGCATTAACTTGAATATTCTCTCGGGAGGACCCAAAGTCTCAGATGGGGCTAAGATATAACCAATTTGAAGGTTCTGACATGGATTTACTTCCTTCAACTATGCAAACTTCTTAATATCTCGAATCTAACCTTCATGCAATCAAGGTTTGGTAATTTCAAAACCATTTTCCATGAACATAGGCTATCTGATTTCTGATTAAACTGACTGAATAGCGAAAATATTTTCTCTTTGTTACGAGACACTCCTGATCATGATGAATTTCATGATAGATGTAACGCAGCTTCATCACTACCTTGGCTTAGAGTTGGATGACAAAGAATAGTACAATGCATGTCATATAATTATCTGACAATCAACTTACTATGAATAATTATTTTAGCCGGAGGAATACAAGCACATATTTTATTTGTTTCTTCATAAAAATAAATTCTTTGGCAAAACATTTTAGATTATACATGAATTTCTTAGATAAAAAATATCTATTTATCTCGTGTCAAAATTCAATACATTTATATTGTATTTATTTATCTCATGCTCGTGGTTGGGTCCCACAAAATACATAATTTGTTGAATAAAATTATCAGTTTTTTTTGTTTCATTTGTGTACATTCGATGTTAACTAAAATAATATAGACGCACAATAGCTACCACGAGGTACAAGCAAGAAAAGGAGTAACCCTTACCACTGAGTCATAAACATACTTAGGTTCAATTTTCAACTAACTATTATGTATAGTCGGCATAGGTTATGGCTTATGATGACTTATTTCTGGTTTCGTCAATGTTCTAACCTATGAATTGCTCAGTAGCGTTGACAATATTGATGTGATAAAGTTCAACTAGGTAGGACTTGCAATAATATTAAATAAAAATTACACAAGGACATTATCGATTATGAGTTTGGTGTAACAATTTAAATGTTTTTCTCTTAACAAATTCGCGATCGTTCTAGATCAACCTTGAACTATTTAAACAGAGCAAAAGCGAACAACAAATAAATAAAATGAAAATAAATAATTAGAAAATAAAGTTTTATTGCACCTAAAAAGATGATTACAAGTTTCTGAGATAGTTTGGAGAAATGGAGTCCTCCCCTATTTATACTGCATATACTACAAAATGAACGGTTATGTTTGAAAGTATAAGCGTACAATCTACACATAGGATTTAAGCTTTAGAAAATTCTACCAATTCTAATAAACTATGGATTATTCAAATCAAATCTAGAAATCTCTTCAAATAATAAATACCACTAATTGTACATACTAACTCTACCTCAATACTCAATTTAGTGCACAAAACCTTAAAAAACTATTTTGGTACATAAACTTTCAATCACAACCTAATTTAGTGCAAAGAGCTAGATTGATCAATTAACTTTTCCGTTAAGTAATTGTTGACGTGATAATTATATAATAATTAAAATTGACAAATAAATATTGTTAATTAGCGTCGTCCTTTCTCTGGTCATCTAAAATGCCAGGCTCTTGTTAGTATATTCAAAAATAATTTCGGGAAATAATTTATTTCATTGACTTATTATAATAATAACAATAATAAAAAAACTAACTAATTTATTAAAGGTGTAATTATAGAAGGACCCCCTGTCCTTGACTCCTTTTGCACTAAACACCCCCATTGCAACTATAGGACCCCCGGATCTTTTTTCGTCCCTTTCGTCAGTTAAAACTAACGTTATTGTATTAAAAGACGAAAATACCCCCATCTTCTTCATCTTCAATCTCTAAAACCGTAGGAACTCATCCATGGAGGAGGAGTCGGCATCACCTGCTCCGTCTTCTCCGACTACGACACTGTTAGCTAAGACACTCACTCATTTCTCTTTATCACAACTCATCTTCTTCTCTTTTAACTTCATTTCTTAAATCTTTTACAAACTCATCACCAAGCTTATCTCATCTCTCTCACAAACTCATATCTTCTTCTCTTTTCCAACGACGAAAGACAATGACTCTAACCCATCTCATCTTCAAGATCTAGCCTCGATGTAGCCAGATCTGAATTTTTGGTGAATATGAATTTTGACGAATTGAATATGAAATTTTGGTATGTATTTGATGTTATTTTTAAACTTGACTTACTTTTGATATGTTTACATTCATAAATAATTAAATGAATCAACGAATTAGCCCAAATTAATTTGAAAATTTTGGATTTCAATATTTTTTTTTTTTGGAAAATTTGAATTTTCCGGCGAATGTTTGAAGTTTTCGGCATAAATTGTTAAAAAAACATGCCGGAATCTTCAAACATTCAACCATAAAAAAAAGTAGAGGGGTGCCTAGTGTTGGAGGTGTCAAAGTTAAAGGATCCTTATGTGATTTCCCCTAAGACTAATAAGGGCATTTCTGCTATTTACAATAAACTTAGATCATGTGCACGTCACATGATACATAAAATCGAATTTTCCGTTAGTTTTAACTGACATATGGGACGAAGGAAAGATCAGATGGTCTTACAATTGCAAAAAAAAAAAAAAAAATATGAGTGCCAAGTGCATAAGGTGTCGAGGACAGGGGGTCATTTTGCTATTACCTCTTTATTAAAATATAAATCATCCCGAACGTTGCCCCTCTAAGGACAGTATGTCTATATCTAATCGACCAACAATGTTTTTTCTGTGAAATTTAGAGCATAAAAAACAATCTTACAAATTTTTATTAAACTAATAATAATAATAATAATATAACTAAAAAATTGTTTAAAACAAACTAAGAAAATAGATGAACATCTTAATTTAAAAAAAAAAACTTTCATCCGTTTTCATTATTTTTGTCAATTCATAAACAAAACAGAATCTACAACAAATTTAAAACTTCAAAACTGAGCTTTCTGTTACAGGACGAAAATGACAGAAAAATCAATTTGCAAATCTTAATTTAATGCATAGTTATAGTTTTAAAAATTTGTAATTCGTAAAATTTGTAATCTTTTGACAGGGTTACTCTTAGGCTTTAACTCTGCAAACCCTCTTGATCACATAGTTGGAGGCTCTGCTCTACTAAGGAAATAAAGTGCCACCATCAACAAAATTATCTTCCCCCACCAAACTATTGAGTACTGATTCTACCATCCTATTTCTCCAATTTGAGTCCTCAAGCTTATTACAGTTTACAAGATGGTCAAATCATCCTGCATTCGCTTAAAAATATGTATTTCCTTCTGGTGAGATCTACAATTTAGTAGTACTTCCAGGCATCATATTCATGGGAAGTACTCATTTCAAGCAAAATTGATTGTGGTTTCATTTGTACAATAACATTAAATGATAGTCTTGATATGTATAACTATATATAGCCGGTAGCGGAACCAATATGTAGGATATGAGTGACCGTATTAAGAAAAAGTTGAGCATACAAATTATGATCTCAACATTATTAAGAAAATCATATTAGAGATGATATTCTGCCTATTACAACCAACTCCTAGCTCCGCCACTGACTATAGCAATATATGTGAAAAGTGAAAACAATTTTGAAACCATCATGTATTGTTCATATCATTTGACGCAACAGGGTAATGGGAAATGAATCTTTGGAAAGAAGACGAAGAAGCTTCTTCAATTCCTTAGTGTTTGGTTAGTATGTATGAAATGAGCTTTGCCATAGAAGACTTGAGAGATTAAAGACAAAGTATCATGAAGATCACATCCCATTATAGAAATAGGCACCACAAGACAATCTATCTATCAACCTTTGGGGATCAACTCTAGTTACAGATCTCCATGAACAGTAACTATGTCTGAATCGGAAGAGCCAGCAGGAGCTTGCTGTCCTGCTCCGAGAGCTGCTGCTAGCCATTTTTCTGCATCCAACCCTTGCCCTCCTTTGCCTGCTCTAAATCTAGCACCCTCTTTTGCCTCAATCGTGAAAGGTTCAGCCATTGAAGAATCTTTCTCTGTTCCTTTAGAGTCTCCCATAGATAGAATTTCTGATGGGAATGACCAGTCTGCTGGAGACTGTGTTCAGTCTGAGGCTCCTGTGTTGGAAATAGATCCTGCTATCCTGATTGAAGCAAGAAGTAAATGGAAGAGAGCTGTTATAGTGAGAGTTCCCAGAAGGACCCTGGCCTACTCATATCTCAAGATCAAGTTGAAAGAGATATGGAAAGTCCAAGGCTCCTTGGAACTGATTAATATTGGGGATGGGTTCTTTACTGTCCGTTTTGGGGAAGAGGAAGATTTCAGCAAAGCTATCCATGGAGGACCTTGGTTCATTGGTCCTTCATTTGTCCATGTCAGACTTTGGGAACCAAATTTTAGTGCTTCCCCCTCTCATTTTGAAGATTGCTCAGCAATTTGGATCCAGTTGCCAAGACTCCCTTTGGAGTATTATGATAAAGGAATTCTTGAGTTGATAGGAAGATCTTTAGGTGTCTTGCTGAAAATTGATGCCAAAACTGACTCCAGTGAAAGGGGTAGTTTTGCTAGGCTCTGTGTCCAAATTGATATGAGAAAGAAATTGGCTTCTGAACTTCTTATAGGACCGTTAAGCCAGAGAATCATTTATGAAGGAGTGGACATTTGTTCCAACTGCAGGAGATGTGGGCACACAGCTTTTAATTGTGAAGATCTTGCCCCAATTTCTAAGGTAGCTGGGGTAGGTGAGAACTTAAATTCTAGGAATTTAAGAGAGAATCAAGAAGGAGAGGTGGGTGGGAAAAATCAAGAAGGTCTGGGAGTCAAAGATGGTATCTGTCAGGAAAGGAATAATGCTTCTGATTTGTCTCAGCTGCAAAGAAATGGAGATCATGCTACTCTTGGGAATCTTAGAAATCCTGGGGAGGAATGGCAGACTGTTGGTCGGAGAAGGAATCGTGAAACTCAGACCCGTGACCGCCTTCCCCGTGATCGGAGATCGGAGAGAGATGACGGGTATCGGGGACGCAGCCAGTCTCGATCAGATCGCCATCAGTACCATAGGAGTCAGGCTAGGGTTAGTAAAGCTGGCTTCAGAGGTAGGGGTGGAGGGAGTTCAAACCGCCAATTTTTTGAAAGGAAAAACTCAGTTGGGCCTTTTGCTAGCTTTGGTCGTGGGCCGTCTGCAGAGTTTCAAGGAAAGCCCAAAGGAAAAGGAAAATTAAAAGAAGTAGAGGGCCCAGTTCATTTAGCCGCTCTTTCTTCTGCCACGTGTGTTCCTATCGGTGGTATTCATATAAATGGAGGGGAGTTGGTAGTTTCTAAATCCACCTCAAGATCTGTGGAACCATCTACAAGAACCCCCTCTGTTCTCCTACCTCTCCCTTCCTCCTCCAGTCTTCCGTCTTCTCCATCCCATGGAATCAGGTCCCTCCAACCCTGCTCCAGTAGCATCTCCCCTATCGTGGGAGCTGGTGTGCTACGAATACCAGTGGTCCCTCCAAGCCTCTCTGCCGGAGGACCAACTTTTGAATCTGGCCAAGATCATTCTTCCTCCAAAACTCTCAGAAGAGAAGGATCAGATAGCCTGGTCAGTGTTCACCCTCAGCTTCCGATCAATGTGGTATTGTGTCAGGAACAACCAACCAGATGCTTGGATAGCTGCCTTCAACAATTATGCCAGTCGGTGGTTCCTCTGCACGGAAATCAACTGTGTAATGAGCAAAGCGAAGCAAGGAGTCTTCATCATGAAGAGGTTTTGGGATACTCATCTTGCTCACGAAGTGCTGAAGATCCTGGCTTTTGCAGAGCCCTCCCCATCGTCGGGGTGCAGGATGCCTCAATCCTTAGAGCCCCTGGCAGTCACTTGGCCGGAGATGAATCCAGTGATCTTGGAAAGGCAGCCAGACCTAACCCTAGCAGTGAAATTTTGGGGCAAGACCTTTTGTGTGATTCAGGAAGATTGGATGGGAGTAGATTTGAAGCTGGAATTGCAGAGGATAGACCTGGAAAGAGCAGTCCACGTCTCCGTGAAGTTCTTAAAAAGGCCAGGAAATCTCCAGAAGGAATACGAGATGCTGATAACTCCAGAAGAGCGCCCCAGAAGAAGTCGAAGGTTGTTGGCAAGAGAACCAAAGCTTCTCTCGATCCAAAACCGAGCAGGAGAGGTGGCCTTTCCCAGAATGCAGAGAATCATGAATCTTCTACACTGGAACGCTAGGGGTGTCATGGGTAATAACTTCAAACCTCTGTTTGAAGCTTTAGTGGGGATTCACTCCCCTGATCTGGTTCTTTTGACTGAAACTAAAGTGTCTGGGACTAAAGGCAGTCTGCTTCTGAGGAGCTTGGGTTTTGATTGTGTCTTCATGGTGAATGCTGAAGGTAGCAGAGGAGGGTTGGCCCTTTTGTGGAATAGCACCAATCTGGTGGTGTCGTGCAGTAGGAGCTCAGGCAATCACATTCAAGCTACTATAGAGGTAATTTCTTCCAAAGCTTCTTTTAATCTTTTAGGCATCTACGCTAGTACTACATTCTCTATGAGGCTAGAACTTTGGGATAAACTTAGACTTTGGTCATCAGAGTTAATTGGTCCTCTAATTGTGGTGGGTGATTTTAATGAGGTTTTGTACCAATCTGAGAAAAGGGGTGGTAATCCCATCAATATGGCTAGAAGCCAGGCTTTTTTTGATTGTATCTCTGATTGTGGTTTACTTGATATTGGGTTTTCTGGACCTAGATACACTTGGAGTAATCTGAGATCTCTCCCTTTTCGGGTGGAGGAGAGGTTAGATAGGTTCCTAGTAAATGCTGATTTTCTTGATCTTTTCCCTGATTCTTTTGTTAAACACCTTCCTAGAATCAGATCTGATCATTGCCCTATTTTGCTCTCCCTTTTAAACCCTAGGCTTTCTTGTCTGAAAAGGCCTTTCAAATTTTTTCCCATGTGGTCCAATCATGATGGTTTTAAGGAGCTAGTTTCTTCCTCTTGGAATAATGTCAACCCCTCTCCTATTCACTTCAAAATTAGCAGTCTTGCTAGAGTGCTGGCTTTATGGAATAAAAATGTTTTTGGTAATATCTTCACCTTGAAAAAGTCTCTTTTGAATCATCTGGAGTCTTTGCAAATTTCTATTTCTCTTAATCCCTCTGATAGTTTGATTCTTGATGAAAGGGAGACTAGAGAAAAGCTTTTGAATGTTTTAAGGCAGGAAGAGTCTTTTTGGCATTGTAAGTCTAGAGTTCTTTGGCTCCAATGTGGAGATCAAAACTCTAAATTTTTTCACTTGAGCTCTAAGATCAGAACTAAGAGGAACCAGATCACTAGATTGGTTAGGGAGGATGGGCATGTTGTTGAAGGGGAAAATCAATTGGGGAGGCTTATTTCTGATTTTTTTAAGTCTTTGTTTGCCTCTAGTAACCCTGCTGCTTGGGTCTCTCCCATTAGATATCAGCACTCCTACCCTCATAGTCTTTTTAAATCCCCTCTTGACTGTGAGATTAAGAGAGCTCTTTATCTCCTTCATCCTAATAAAGCTCCTGGCCCTGATGGCTTTAATGCGGGGTTTTTTCAGAAGTATTGGGATGTTATTGGGGCTGATCTTAGCAAAGAGATTAAGTATTGTTTTGAGTCCTGTTCTGTTCCTCCTCAGTGGAACTGTACTTTCTTTGCTCTGATCCCTAAGATTAGTAACCCTGAAACTGTTAATCAGTTTAGACCCATTAGCTTGTGTAATGTTGTCTATAAGGTTCTTTCTAAGATCATTGTGGAAAGGTTGAAAGTTTATATCCCTGATTTAGTTAACCCTCTTCAGGGAGGTTTTGTTAAAGGTAGGAGAGCCTGTGATAATGTGATTGTGGTTAATGAGATTCTTCACTCTATGACTAGGAATAGGAGTAAGGTTGGTTGGATGGCTATTAAGTTAGATCTTAATAAAGCGTATGATAGACTTGAGTGGTCTTTTGTGGAAGCTATGCTTACCTCCTACAATCTGCCCTCTTCTTTAGTTAAACTCATTATGAACTGCGTCACCTCAGTTTCTATATCTGTTTTGCTCAATGGGGGCATTCTTGAGAATTTTTGTCCTGGTAGGGGCCTTAGACAAGGAGATCCTCTATCTCCCTATCTTTTTATCTTGAGTATGGAGTATCTCTCGAGGAGTATAGAGGAGAGTGTGCACAGAAAAGATTGGTCCCCTTTTCCTATGCACAATAGGAATCTTTGCATTTCTCATGTTCTCTTTGCTGATGATATTGTTCTTTTCAGTTCTGTTTCTGCTCATAGTGCTCTTGCTGTGAAAGGGGTGCTTGATAGATTTTGTGAGATTTCTGGTCTCATCATTAGCCCTGACAAGTCTAGAATTGTGTTCTCCAAAACTGTTGCTAGAAGCTCTAAGGTCTCTATTGCTAACCTGTTTCCTTGGAAACATGATTCTAATTTTGGGAAATACCTAGGTTTCCCTCTTGCTGCTGGTAATCTTTCTTCTAAAGACTTTGATTTCATCATTGATAAGGTTAAGGCTAAGCTTGAGGGTTGGAAGTCTAAGTTTCTGTCTCTAGCTGGTAGGACTACCCTGATTAAGTCTGTGACCTCCTCCATTCCTAGTTACTATATGTCTGCTCTTCCTTTTCCCATCTCCACTTGTAATAAATTGGATGCTATTAATAGGAATTTTCTTTGGGGTGGGAATGGGACTAAAAGAGGCATGTCTAAGGTTAATTGGAGGACTGTCACTGCTAGGAACAGTTCTGGAGGTTTGGGCATAAAAATCTCTAGGCATAGGAATATTGCCTTGCTTGCCAAGCTTGCTTGGCAAGTCAAGGCCAATTCTGAGTCTGTTTGGGCCAAGTGTTTTAGGAGTAAGTACAAGTCTTCTGCTTCCCCTAAGTCCATCATTAAGAAAGGGATTGATTTGGCCAAGAAGGTCATTGATGATAATGTGCAATGGAGTTTAGGTAATGGCTTAAATGTGAGATTTTATGAGGATAAGTGGTGGGGTGCTAATTCCCTCAGGTCTGTCCTCATTGGTCCTTTAAATAGGTATGAGGATTCTTTGCTGGTTCTGTCTGTTTGGGATTTTCAGGGTAATTGGGATTTTTCTTGCCTCTCTTTTGTTTTACCCCCTAAGATCAAATTTCAAATTAGGTCTATCCCTAAACTGGCTGGTTCCTCTACCCCTGATGCTCCCTTTTGGGGCCCTGCTAAGAATGGTTCTTTTTCCATTCAATCTGCTTACAATCTGCTGTGTCATAATGAGGTGGATGTTTTTCCTCTTAATTTGCCTTCTTCTAAGATTTGGGATGTTCTGTGGAATTTAAAGTGCCATAATAGAACCAGATTCTTTGGTTGGCTTTGTCTCCACTCTGCCCTTCCCACCAAAGCTTTTCTTGCCTTAAGACATTTAAATTTTGAGTCTAGCTGTCATAGATGCTTTTGCTTGTGTGAAGATATTAGCCATATTTTAAAAGATTGTCATTTTGCTGATAGTGTGTGGATAAGTTTGGGGTTCATTTTTCCTCCTTCTGTTTCTTTTCTTCAGTGGTTTTGTTCAAATTTGGAAGACTCCTCCTTGACCTGTCTTGCTATTCCAAAAAATGTCCTCTTCATTTATACCTGTTGGAGTCTTTGGTTGAATAGGAATGCTTGCATTTTCTCTGATTCTAGGCCTAAGGCTTCTGAAGTTGTTTATAAAGCTAAGTCTTTGGCTGCTGAGTTTCTTTTCCTTGCTCTTAATTCCTCTGCTCCTTCTGCTTCTGTTTCTTCTTCTGCCCCCACTGTTTCTGGTTTGCCCTCCTCTCTCTGGATTGCTCCTCCTGTTAACTGGACAAAAATTAACTCTGATGGTAGTAGTCTAGGTAATCCGGGGTTGTGTGGTATTGGGGTTGTGGCTAGGGATTTTAAAGGGTCTTGGTTGGGAGGGGATGCTTTCTTTGGTGGCTGGGCTAATAGCTCTTGGGCTGAGCTGAGAGCTTTTCAAAGGGCTATTGATTTGGGTATCAGCTTGGGTTGCAAGCAAGTTATTTTTGAATATGATGCAATTGAAGTGGAAAAGCTGTTTTATTTACCTGATATTTCCTCTCATCCTCTCCGTTCTATTGTGCTGGATTGCAGGGATAAGATGAAGTTCTTTGATGATTTTATGTTGCAAAAGTCGGATAGGAGAGCTAATTGTGTGGCAGATTTTTTAGCTCGTTTTTGCTTTAATCCGAATTTTGTCGGTTGTAATTTTATTCACCCGCCTGTGGGTGCAATGGATTTCCTTGCTTTTGATTGTATGAACTCTCCGATCCAGGAGGATGTTCCTTTGCTGCATCCTCCTTGATTCTTTTTCTGAATGAAGGCTCTTTTTATCAAAAAAAAAAAAACCTTTGGGGATCAATATTTAACTTTAACTTCCAAATAAAGTAGTTGGAAGTTTAACATTATAGTTAAGACTATAATTAAGTGCCACAATTGTCTCCCCAACTGAGCTTACCTTTGTTGATAACTCACCTATGTTACTAGTATAACTTGTGATTAAGTATCAAGTGAGATTGATTGATGTGATTATTGACGTTAATTGTACTTTAGACACGGTTGGTACATTTTAGTTTTGAGCGTGTCTTACATGTGATTTGAATCATGATCTTCCACCATCTAGCTAGCTAGTGTGTATTCATGACTCCAGTGCTTCAATTGCATCATCAATGGTCATTAAGCAGCTTCATTTATTTTTTTCAAAAGATATACATGCTCTTTTTGTATCTCCTTCATTCCCGCAAGCAACCCTAAGAGAGGGTAGAAAACCCTTGAAGGGAAATTCCAATATTCTAACCTCAATTTAATTCTCAAAACCTCACTTGAGGATGTAATTATCTGTGTGGTCTCATGACATGCATAAGTCTTACAAAAGAGTGGATCAATGTTCCGAATAGAAGCTTCAAGTGTAGAAACGATTGAAAAAGATGGTTCATTATTTTCATAACCGTAAAATGTGTATTCAACGTCAATTTGAAATAGTGGTGGAGATGTTAATTATATATGTTTGTGAAGTGGTTTTGACAATTCAATGGGATCTACTTTCTGCTGAAGTGGTAGAGTTTCACTTGCACTATTAAATGTAGCATCTTCAACTCAAAATTATTCGATGTGAGATTTATTACCCACTTCAACACGTCTCCTCACGTGCGAGCCTCACATTTTTCTTTTATCGGTGAGTTCGACACGTGCACAATCGGTGATAAATTGCAATAATGGCTTGAGCTTTCACTACTAAAAGGTTAACCGTCTTAGTAGAGTTTCACTTGCACCATTATATATAGTCTCTTCAACTCATATTTATCCGATGTAAGATTTATTACACTTCAACACTTTCAATGTGGATTTGCGTTGTTAAACAAATATATACAATGAGATGTATTATAGGGTTAGAGTTGTTAAATTTAACTTCAACCCAAAAGATTAATCCGATAGGTGAAGAGGTCAACGAGTATTTCAAGTGACGACAAACTTTACATTCTTTCAATATGAGATACGTTAACAAAGGTTTGTGCTGGTGATGTTACTTACTGTGTACAAGAAACGTCATGCATGTATCATAAATACATATAAAACTACAATGTTTTCTAATACTCAGTTTGTTTCACAATGTCATTAAAAAGGCAATTATAGTTGATTGGTTTGGTTAAAGAACATCCACTTCATTAGAGTGAGATGGTTGAATTTTGACTAATGAGTAGTAGAAGAAGCTACTATATATTTCCATTTTCATGGTAGTGG
This sequence comes from Pelargonium nanum, assembly GCA_036897485.1. NCBI lineage: Eukaryota > Viridiplantae > Streptophyta > Magnoliopsida > Geraniales > Geraniaceae > Pelargonium > Pelargonium nanum. The sequence goes on from JAYMTF010000101.1 coordinate 49,239, forward strand.
CCAAGGAATGGCATTGCCAGACAAACACACACCAATTTCTCCGGTAATTAAGATTCCATTCCAATTTCCATATAGACAACAACAAGTGTTGTTAATTAGCAGCTTGATTTCTTTGCTACAAATAGTATCAATCTTTACTATTTGCCAAACTGCCAACCGCTAGATGCGAGAGACGGAAGGTTTTCTTCCAATGGATAAAACCAAAGAAATAATTAATCGTTTCCACATAAGCTACAATTCAATGGGACAACAATCTATAAATGCACATTTTCTAAGCGTTTGACTCCAATCCCTGGGTGTGGGAACTGATCAATGTTTTTGGTCTTCAGTCAAGTAAAAACATTGTGAATGCTAATAAAAAAGGACCCCATAATACATATAAATGATCAAAAGTTTGTTGTTTTTTCAGAAATTTCCACACGTTTTTAGGACAAAACCATGTTGGTGATTTTGTCAGTATATGGATTGATTTGGGGTCAGTCAATACAAAAAATGGGTCTGTGGTGCCCTTGTCATAAAGGGATGTATCTAGCAATCTAGAGCCCTCCATGGTGCAAAACATATGGACACAAGACCAACCCACTAATTGGTGTGTAACCACCAACTGTTTTTGTTGTGTTCTGCTCTCTTCCACTCAAACAAACAGTCTAAAAACATAGACTTTAATTTTTTGCCCTCCCATCCAACAACAAAAGCTGTCTTCTCTTAATTTCCTTTTTTGGAAGTCCATGAATGTTGTCTTTCGGTTCCAATCCAATACATAAAAGGACCCTTTTTTAGAACCACCTCTTCACTCCAGTTGCTGCCGTGTTTGTCCCATTTTTCATTCACGTAGGACCTACCCTTTTATTTCATTACACTCACGTGTGGTTTATATATATATATTTGACTTGTTAACCCAGCAATATGTTGGGATTTTTCTATTTCAACAGGACACAATCTAAAGCCTATAAAAACCTCCTATCCCCATATATCCTTCCTCAAATCCTCTCCTCATTAAACAGATACCCACAACTACACCATTAACAATGTGCCAATTACCCAACCCAGCCCACCACCCCAACTCTTGCACACCTTTGATCCACAAAAACAACCCAACACCAACATGTCAGTATCAAAGTGATGTTGTTAGTAACAGCCTCTCACCAAGTAGTCACCAACTCAAATTTACACCAAAAACACAACATACTACTACTACACTATCTCTTGCGGTTGAGGAGGCTCACTCCATAGCTAGAATAGCTCTCCCCATGATACTCACTGGCCTCTTGCTCTACTCTCGCTCCATGATCTCCATGCTCTTCCTCGGCCGCCTCAGCGACCTCGCCTTGGCCGGTGGCTCCCTGGCCATTGGCTTTGCCAACATCACCGGCTACTCCATCCTCTCCGGCCTCGCCATGGGAATGGAGCCCATTTGCTCCCAGGCATTCGGGGCTGAAAAACACTCAATTCTCCGACTCTGCTTGCAGCGGACAATCCTATTGCTTGCATTCACCTCGATCCCAATATCACTCGTTTGGGTCAACATGAAGAGAATCTTGCTCTTTTGCGGCCAAGACGAAGCCATAGCCACCGAAGCTCATACGTATCTTCTCTACTCTCTTCCCGACCTCTTAGCCCTCTCTCTGCTACACCCGTTGCGCATTTTCCTCCGCTCACAATCCATCACTCTGCCCCTCACATTGTGTGCGGCTTTGGCAATTTTCCTTCACGTGCCCATCAATTTCCTCCTCGTCGATTACATGGATTTGGGAATTAAAGGCGTGGCTTTTAGTGGAGTTTGGAGCAATTTCAACCTGGTGGCCTCGCTCATTCTCTACATTGTTATCTCCGGCGACCACCGCGACTCGTGGGTCGCCGGAGTACTGTCCATGGACTGCTTCAAGGAATGGAAACCGCTGCTCAATCTGGCCGTTCCGAGCTGCATTTCCGTCTGCCTCGAGTGGTGGTGGTACGAAATTATGATTCTGCTTTGTGGGCTGTTAGTCAATCCCAGAGCCACCGTCGCTTCCATGGGCATTTTGATTCAGACCACAGCTCTAATCTACGTGTTTCCATCCTCTCTCAGCTTTAGCGTCTCCACCAGAGTCGGCAACGAGCTGGGGGCGAACCGCCCCGCCAAGGCCCGGAGAGCCGCCATTGTCGGGCTCTCCGGCAGCTTCGTGTTGGGTTTGGTAGCACTGATGTTCGCGGTGGCGGTGAGAAATGTGTGGGCCGGAATGTTCACTCGGGACGGCGAGATTATTGCCCTGACGGCGACGGTGTTGCCGATAATTGGTCTGTGCGAGATGGGTAATTGTCCGCAGACGGCGGGGTGTGGGGTGCTGAGAGGGACGGCGAGGCCTAAGGTCGGAGCCAACATTAATCTCGGCTGCTTTTACTTTGTCGGAATGCCGGTGGCGGTGGCGCTGGCATTTTATTTGGGGTTCGATTTCAGGGGACTGTGGCTGGGGCTGCTGGCGGCGCAGGGCTCCTGCGGCCTCGCAATGTTGGTTACTATTTGTCGGACGGATTGGGAAGTGGAAGCAGAGAGGGCCAAGAAGCTGACCGGAGATGATTGCAACACCGCCGGAGAAGGAAAGGAGGTTCAGACAGAGAAGACACAAACCGCTGAAATCGAGGACGATTGTTACAATTTATTACTATCATCGGATGATGACGTAGACAAAACTGATGATCGTACTCGTCATCATTATCATGATTCGCTCGTCTGATTTTTATTCATTTATTTTTTATTAGCAAATTGAAGCTAATGCACGTGCTTTCAAGTGAAAACTAAAAATATGTGTTATTTATTTATGGAGAAATTTCGTATGATTATCCTGATTTAGATACTTTTTGCGTTTCCTATTCGCAAATTAATTTTCGTAATTTTGAGTTATCATAAACTACACATAGTAGCATATTTCGTCACTTAACTCTTACTATGTGTACTGTAAATGACTTTCAAAAAAATTGAAATGACAATTTTACCTTTCTTCTTCATTCTTCAAGAACAAGTAATATTCGCCGAAAACGTTAAAGCCTCACCAGAGACGTCAAACCTCGCCGAAAACTTCATACAATTTGTGGATGTCAAATTTTCTTAATTTTCTCATTTATTTAGTTTATTTCAATCTAATTTCAATATTTTGAAAAATTCACACGTGTGTTACTCTAAATTTGCATATTTAGACAAATTCACAACAAGTTACATACACAAACAAAACTGCACCAAAGTTACAAATTGCACCCAAAAAAATTCAGATTTCTTGTGCATGTCAAAAGGGAATTTTGGTCATTTGTGGGCAGGGGCGGATCCAGAAATATTTGACAGTGGGGGCACAATTTGATAATTTAATTATGTACAAACATTTCACACATTATATTGATTTTTAAAACCTCATACATTATTATATTGTTAATTTTAAACAATACACACAAATATAAGATATTACTTATCATTATAATTTGAAAATAAAAAATGTGAGCTAACTAAATTTTAGTTTAACCTAAATCAAATCAATTAGATTATGTCTTGCATTAAGCAAAAAACTATTTGACGTATACTCATTACTCTCATTGCTAGTTAAATATTAAATTACACGATGATAAAATTTACAAACTTAATTAATTTCGTATAATATGTTATATAAGTATAAAATATGCAATTATAGAGGCAACAAATATTTTTTAAATAATAAACAAAACAATTAACAAATTTTTAATAAATCATGGGGTCACTTTTATAATTTTAGTGGGGGCACATTTTAATATTCTTTTCAAATAAGAAAAATATAATTTTTCTATCCTATTTTTTCCTCTTTCACAGCTTCACTGGGGTCACTTGACCCCATATCCATGTATGTGGCTCCGCCACTGTTTGTGGTTTAACTGACATAAAAGTGGATGAAATGGACTCTGGGTAGTTTGGAATAGCCCAAAGTTTCTAAATTTAGCTTAGGAGTAGCCAACGCCAAAAGCGTCTAGTTAAGAATAGCCATTAGTAATTTTCCCTTTATTTAAAACATATAATTATAACTCCTATTGAATTTTATTGTAAAATTATAACCAACCCTTATAAGGAAGGGACTTCTATATATACATTATTATTTTACCCTACAAAGTCAATCATTTAACGTTGTATTTTAACAAGTTGTTTGGGATAACTTCTAGAAATCAGGGGACGAGCTTTGTGGGTGCTTTCGGGACTCCACAGAGCTTTTGAGTCTTCAGTGCTCTAGACTAAGAAATAAATTAAGTGGTGCTCGGATGCCACGTACATGTTGCGCCATCATTCACTAATGAAACCTATAATTTTTTAGGTAATGTAATCGGGTGATAAATTGGATGTTTAATTTCAATTTTGTAGAACATCTACCAATGAAGTGATTCATGTGTTAGTTAGATTGTAGTATGAGGCAGGTTTGGGCGTGTGGTTCGATGCCGACAGACCGAGGTAGCCCAGCGTCTCAATTGTCGTAAAGAGAATCATTAATAAAATGAGGCATAAAGTGAGAATATTACTAGTTTTGTGTTTGGACTACAGTGATAGTAAAATGGGGAGCCAATGACATTAGATTTTGTTCTATTAAGGTACTCAATTACTCGTTCAACACAATAATCATGAAATCGTAGCATTTTCATAAAGCAAGAAACTTTGTAGCAAGAATAATATTTGTAATGGACCTGAAAAATCTAAATTAGCTGAAGCTTCGAATTTAGTAGTAGAATTTTGTAATAATCTTGAATAATATTTTATTTTGCAGCATAATGTAATAAAAGTACTGTTGCTACACGAAATCGGTGGAACAGGGATACTGGACTCGCGCGACCTTCCAACCGGCAGCTCT
>JAYMTF010000102.1:0-53822 GCA_036897485.1 Pelargonium nanum
CTTGTCGTTCTTGTCGAACAATTGATCATCTTATGATTGATGAGATAGAAGATTCATGCATGCTTGTTTTTATTTTGAAATGCTGTTAGTCATGTAATAATGGTACATTCTCCTAGTGAGATTTATGACCTAACTTTGCTTGGTAGTTTAAATAAAAAAAAATAATAAAAAACAAGTCGGATCCCTTTCTTAATCACAATTAGTTAAAGCCTAAATGATGATGAAGCAAAAGAAAAATAAAATTAAATGGAGAAGAAACACATTACAGTTACACAAGACCAATGCCGAGAAAAAACGTGCAATTTGAGGTTTTGACTAAACAACCAAAGATCAAACTCCGTTGTCCTATACTGCTAATCATACATTCCGTTCCCAATCAGCTTTCACTCTCTCTCATGAATTATTGATGTAATGAAATAAACTTGTTTTCGTGCCAGTTGGGCCGCTCCACGAGCGGGCCCAAGGGAACCACGTCGACACAATGATGACCTAACGCCCGACAAGTCACAGCCCTGCCACGCCGATCGAGCTGCCACGTAGGAGAGTTCTGTTGGAGGTGGGATCCACCATCGGTTTTGTCCGGTAGTGGGTGATGTGGCAAGTATCTCCCAGAATAAACTTATGGTGACACGTTAGTTGGTGCCAGCTATAAGGCACAAACCCGGGTATGAAGAGGCATAATTCCTAGGGATTCGCAAAGAGTGGTGTCGTGTAGTAGAGTGGGACCCATCTTACCATGATTTTCCGCTCGTACATGACGTATGTCATCGGGTATTTGTCGTACGGTGCCGTAAATGTTTCCTTTTCCGGATGGTAAATGCTTCGATCATTTCTGCATATTTCCGGTCTGTTAAAATCAATTCAACTTGGCTCAATCAGTCAACGGGCTACAACTAGTAGGAAGAGTTGCAAACAAATATAAATCAATCTTACAACTATTTTTAAGATAAAATATAAAAGAAAAATTGTTAAATGTAAAAAAATTTGTACAAACTTTTTTTTTTGGTACAAAATGACATGAAAATCTACGTGTTGAATACATATTTCGATTTTTTGTAATTTGAAATTAATTTTAATGAATAACAACCCGACGTATATGAAACCACCACCCTCCCATGAATTTCTGGTGCGGAGCGCCCGATTTATTAGACTTATTGCACACGTGGCGCGTTATGATTCGGCCAAGTCACCACAATAATATATGATGTGTCATGTCTAATTTATTGACACATCATTTTGTACAAAATTTTGTACATATAGCATTGTTCTTTTCTTTTACAACTACATTTTGACAAATTCTATTGATAGACTAAATGGTGAAAGTGAGTTTTTTTTTACCAAGACTTGATGGGTCAAACGGTCTAAATGTTTTAGATTTTCTTTGAAGTATTGGATTCGAAAAAATACAGTTAGTATCTTTTTTGATCGAGCATCGCTCTCTCCGCATATGACACAAATATTACATTTTCACTATGTTTTCAAAACCATACACACCATATTGTATAGAATTTTTTTTACTGGAATATTATATAGATAAATGTTGTTTCATTCGTGCAACATTACTTAGCACATGTGAGACAATTCCATACCATTTTTCTCAGTAGACAGGATATTCACGCTAATGTCTGCGGGGTCAAGTGGTTAATTCTCTTAGGCCACTGTTGTAGGTCTCGGTTTCGAGCTTTCATATAGACAACAATGTTAAGAATATTAATTAATTATAATATATTGTGATGTTTTTATTGACAAAAAATACACATGAGTCATCTATCCATATAAGAATAAAATGATTCAGTTGTTGTTGTTGGTAAATCAAAGATTAACAAATGTATTGACTATTTCACTGCTCTCAAGTCTCAACTATTATACTATAATATAGTATAAGTAATCACTAGCTTTCTGCAACAAAGGCATTTTGGTTCCCACAACTTTATTAAGTTGGGAATGGGGTCAGGACAAATTCACACAAGGAGCCCATTTATTGGGCCATTTTGAACCTTTTTTATATGGGCCATATGTTTTATTTTATTGGATGGTTCCAAAGAAAATGGAATTGGAATCAATAAATAATGGGTCTTTTTTAATCTTAAATAACCCACTAAATCAACTGCTTACTTATATATAAAATTGTTAGGTCATGGTGATAGATGAAGACAAAATAAAGCAGACAGTTGTCCAGGGTGGTCTCTATTCTTTCTTGTGATCATTAACCAAAATATTAGTATATGATATCTTACAATATTATTCTTGTATATTTTAATATGTATAATTATATAGTTTTTGTTACCATCACCCACATGCACTGCTCATATATGATATCAAATTAACAACTAATGAATTTCCATTTAAGGGCATTACCTACTCATTGCACTTGCAACTCTTTCTTCTCTCTTTCCTATGCAATGGTTGCTACAATATTACTTAACAAGAAACCTCTTTTGAGCCTTTCATGGTTAGATCAATATGTATGCATGCTAGCTTTTGGTGGTTGCCACATACCAACAACCTAATTGGATCCCAAATCCATTATCTTGCAAAATGTATGACCCATAATAATAATATAATACTTTGTAGTCAAAGTCATTAAGTCAACAAGGTGAAAATTTGGTTGAGGTGTTCATATTTGAATCTCAACTTCAACTTCAATCAAAATCAAACCACCTCTAAGCAAAGGAGATGGTCAAACATATCAACTTTTAAATGAAATCAATATTGAATTTTTTATACAACTTAATTTTGGATGATGGTAATAGTATTTCAAACTCTCATAATATTTGATCATCTTAAGCCTTTTTAATATATTCTATATCAGATTAAAAAAATTGGTAAAATTATAATATTTGCAATTGCAAAATACTAACACACTAGCTTGTGTCCTTTGTGTTGCACATAACTACTCATTCATTACTGTTTGTATGGAAAAATATAATTAAACATTAGTACTTATGAGGATTAAATAATAAACTATCTTTTGATACTATTGAATTTTCATTTGTTAGGAGATCGGCAGTTGCTCAGTTGTCTAATTTTGTTTTCGGGTTTGTAGGGTGGTTGGGTCCAGTTGGTCCTACTCCGATTGCAGTCTTGTTAACTGATAATTTAAGTGATTAATAAAGCTTTTACTTCTTTCCTAAAAAAAAAAGTAAAACTATCTCTTAAATCTATCATTGTTCAAGATCCTCTAATATTCTTTGAATTGATATATATATGTGAATGTATTCTCTTCACACACCTCAACATACATCAATTGTTGTGTTAAGTTTTATTAATTTCTAATTTATGACTTCTCATAGGTCTTGTGTAGGGTTTACAATTTCATTATAATGAATCTAAATCGGTTTTTATTTTAAAAATATGTTGATTTGTAATAAAAAAAAAATTGAGCCAAAATTAACAATATAATAATGTAGCGCTCTAATATATAAGGTGAATTAATGTATTGGACACCTCAACATAGCAAAAGGGGACCCATTTTTTCCTTTTGATCTTGTTGATACCTTAGACCCACTACTTGAAATAAAAACAAAAGGCTCTTTTCAAATGTTGGTGAATTTCTATTTCATTTCAATAAAAGCAGTCACTAGTCTATGTTACCACATCAATGTGATCTCTACTTACTCTCTACTCAATCCAATTTAAATACTAACACCAACTGTCCTCACTTCTCTATCCAAACAAGTAACCATTAATTGGCCTTTCTATTTCTGTGTAAATAAAATTAACCAATTTTATCCAATAATTGAGTTACTCCACAAAATAATCACCCAACTCAATATACATTATATGTTTATATTATAAATCAAGTAACTATGACTCTATGAGGGTCTGAAGAAGACTCCTATTGCAATCAACCACTCCTTTAACCTGAATGCAAATATGGTTGGATCTAAAGAACATTAATGATTCATAATTATCAGAATGGTTGGATGACCATATATCTATGCCAATGAAGTTACGACACGTCGTCAATGAACATTCATATGTGCTTGAATGAGTTTGTGGAGGCGGAGCGCTCGTCCGGATGCATTTACTTTGTCTCTAGGCTGAGTGTCTCGGCCAATAAACGATGATTGAGATTCCAGACACTCCAATTTGTAATTGGAACCAACTATATAGTGACAATTTTGTTTTTCAAGTACACAGAGCACTGAATTGTTTTGGAGTAATTGAAAAGTAGAGCAACTTGTTTAAGCATGTAAATCAATACATATACATATACAGATACTTACAACCAATACACCAAATCAATTAGAGAGAGAGAGAGGAATTGCAATTTTTCTATTCCTCCCTAAATCCCCAAAATGCTACTACTTCTAGATTATACTACACAGAAACCTGATTGAGAATCAAATGATAGTTATATACTATGGAGAATCAGAGATTGAAGCCGAGAGAGAGAGAGGTGAGAAATTTACAAGTGTCATGAACCCTAGAGAGTTGAGGCTAGGGCAAGAACCTGTTCACATCATCTTCTCTTTCCTTGGATCTGGCCTCGCTCTGATCAGCTTCTCCGCCGCTCGAGCTTCCCGGCAAGCTGCCGCACTTCTGGCACCGCGCCACCACCAGAATCTGCCGGCAGGAGGGGCAGGACGAGTGCGATCCGAGCCAGGTGTCGATGCAGGCCACGTGGAATCCGTGCCCGCACTGCGGCAGCTCGCGGATTTCGTCTCCGGCGGCGAACTCCGCCAGGCAGATCGCGCAGTCGGAGAGTTTGGCTGACGCCTCCGGCGTGAAGGTGTGTTTCGGGAGGGAGCGGAGGATCTTCTTCTTCAGCCCCTTGTTGGCCGGAGGAGGAGGCGATGATGCTGCGCGATTCGCGATGTTTCCGCCGCCGGAGAGGCGGCGGAGCCAGGCGCAGCGGGCGACGGCCACGAGGCCGAGGGCGCAGAGGAGGGCGGCGAGGATGACGACGAAGTCGGAGTCGACGGCGGCGGGTTCGGTGGAGTCGGAATTGAGCACCGGAGACGACGGCGCCGATGAGGTGGCGGCGGCGGTGGTGGTGCCGCCGAGGAGACGAAAGGAATGGCGAGGCATGTGGAGGGAGAGAGTTTGTTTGTTCGGTAATGTATCGGTTGGAGTGTGAGAGAGTTACGTTTTTGCTCTTGTGGATCAAGTGTGTGTGAAATTAAATTGTAATGAATTGGCGATTGGGGATGGTTTTTATAATGTGCAAACCGTATGGATTGAAATTTACGTAAAGGACCTTCGCTTTCGGAGGTATCTTCATGTGTACCCTTTGTATAGTATTAGCAAAAACTGTAGGAATTAGCATTGGTGGCAGTGTGGTCTCAGTTGTCAACGCCACTTTGGTTGGCTGAATTCAGTTGTAGGCTTCCAATAGAGACAGAGAGTGCACAGCACTACAAGTTAACAAAGCTACACACTTGCAACTTGAAGGTAATTAATTGATGTGAAAATGATAAATATCTCTCGTCCCATCCTATTGAATATCGATATTGAATTCCACTCTCGTTAATTATAATTAATTATGTATAGTTTAGTTTATGAAATATTTTATTTGAAGATAATCAATTGATGTGAAAACTACGTAGTTTTGATTAGTGGTAGATTAAACCATCCTATTTTTATATGCATTAGTTTCAAAATTTTGAGGATAAAATATATAAATCATACCTTACGTAAAATCAAACAATAACAATGTCAGTTTACTTGGTCACACTTACACAAACCCAATAAATTTCTTAGTGCAATGCGCCCCATTAAACTCTATAAATTTTCATACGGTACATGCTTTGACACTCATTAGTTAAAGTGTTAATTGGTTTTAATTAATTCATAGAATTAAGGTGTGACTATTTTTTTGAGTTACAATATATTTATGCATAACGTAAAGTTCCATCAACACACTGACACTCGTTATTAAATGAGAGGAATATACGTAAATTGATATTATTTAAGCATTTTATTTTCATCAACTGACCCAAATCATTGTTTCTTAAATTCTTGAAATCCATAATCACAATTCAATTGTCTAGAGAACAAAAAGAATGTGCAGTAGTGGGTAACCAAGAACCAAGCAGCTACAGTACCAGGTTTGTTGTCCCATGGGATTGCATTGTCCTAAGTTGTAAGTAACTTCTATCCAAGAGACAAAAGAAGCTTCCTCCATATCCAACAATCCGTACAAACCATTTCAATGGCAAATGCATGCACACCATTTTTTTGGCTTTTGCTTTTTTCCAACTCACCATGCACATGCCCATGCCCATGCCCATATCAACAAAAAGCCAACCCCTTTTTTTCTCCTCTCATGTCACAAAACGTGATAACACACTAAAAGCCATCTATTATTAGACCAAAACCAGCTTCATTCAACTAGATAACCCATCTACCATCTCTTATCTTTTAAAACCAGTTACCAAAATACAATACATCTCCTCAATTTCGGGCTTTCTTTTATTAGAAAACACAAAACCCACTTATATTAATTAATGTAACATAAACATTATCTTAGAAATTTATTTAGTAGTGCTATCATTTTCTTCTACTAATAGATATTGACCCTTGGATTTGGCTTCCTCAATTTAAGCATGTTCAAAATCACACGAAAGTTGAGCCACCTTGTGCATTTATTTATTTAAATTTCTTTAAAAATACCAACAAATCTTTGGTTAGCCTAAAGGGGACTACTTTAAGACTTTTATGAAATAATGAAATTTCAGCCAGAGAAAAGAAATGGGTTTCACAAGAGCCACGAGAGAGGAGATAGAGAAGAGACAGTGGTGTGTTCACTTCCTGGAAACCAGTTGGATATTATAAAAATAAAGAAACGGACGAGTGGGGGCCACTTTTGTCGGACAAGCCACTCGTTGGTGAGGATTTGCCGCGTGTCACTTGCTCGGACACGTGGCGGGTGCAGTGTCAGTGTCATCGACACAGGGTTAGGAGAATATCACAACTTTCATGTGATACAATTACCTTTACCTGGATTAGTAAAAGCTGATCCTGATCCGCCCATAGCTTCTTTGGTATATAGAATATACATGTGCTTGAAGAATATAATAGTATAAAAATAAAAAAATTTGTTCATATTACAATTCTAGAAGAAAGAAAAAAAAAATCATCTCTCTGAAAACAAATAATTCATTGAAAAAAATGGTAAAATACTTCAAAATGGTATTGAACTTTCAAATATTAACCCAAATAGTCATTATCCTTATAGCTTATATCAAAAGTTTATGGGCCAAATTGGATCAATATTTGAAAGTTAATGACTACTATAAGTTTTTAAAAAAATCAGGGACCAATTTAAATTGAAACACAAAAATTCATGAACTATTTTAAGTTACAAAACAATTCAAGAACCAAACTGGGTCGAACATAAAAATTCAGAAATCAAGTCGGGTCTTCTACTTTAAAAAATCATTATTTAGTAATAGAAAAGCTTTACACCTGAGTAACTGGGTTGATCAGCAACTAAATGGAACAGTCAAACCATTTTATAGACTGGCCAATCTCTCTATGGATTGGTCAACTTTGGATAGCAAAAGTCAACCATTGTGAAACAGGTAATTCTTTTTGCAGCTACAAATCCCTCACCAAGAAAACCAACTCACTCAATCATCCGAAAAAGAACAGACATTTTTTACTGAAAATTAAATATTTGGAAAACAGAGAGATTTTAGAAAAGATGGTGAAGGAATTTCAAGAGAGCAAGATATAATCAAAATGTAGGCTATATCTTTATTAGGTCTCTAAACCAAACCAAACAAAACCAAACCAATGGTGATACTGATATCGATATCAAGAGAGATCATAAAGTGGGGTTTTAAAGGAATGGCTTAAATGATGACACAGTAATCTGGGATGATATAAAGCCATATCAATAACTAACAAGACACATAACAGAACAGTACCTGAGGCAGCAGATGGATGGATAGTGGGGACTCCAAAGCCATTTGTGAGGCTGTCAACAAAATCAAACTGCAATTTAGCTTCTGGTACATAATGCAAAAGGAAGCTCCACACCTAACTCAAGCCACACCACACACAAACAATCACCGAAAAGAAAATGCGGCCTCGAATCTTGCCACCATGTTGGACCACTCCTCTTTTACTGCCTAAATCTAAATCTTTATTAGCGGCTATAGCAGAAAGAGAAGAAAATCAACTTTTCCAGCCCAAGAAAGATTGCAGTTCCACTAATCCATGATATATAGCCAAACAGCTGTTGTCCATCATAATTGAAATACGAGAATATTTTATCAGCAGTTACATATCTTGCCACTAAATAATGTCTCCAGAGAGAGCTCTGACTTCCTCACAAGTCAAATCTCACGTTCCATTTTCCATTCATATCGGCATTGAATGTCCAATTGTTTTCCCTGATCTGCATATACGGGACCTGAGATAACGATGTTTCAGAATGCAGCAAGTCAAACCACTCAAAATAGATCTTCATCCTCAAGTTGTTACATTGCAATTTTCTTAATTCAACCAAACAAAAATACTGTATGATAATGGAATCACTAACAAAAAAATTCAAAGAAATGCAGTAATATGGACAAGAATGCGAGCGTGCACACAGACACAGACATATCAAATGTAAAACCAGGAAAATTCAGGATATTTAATTTGAGTAGTTGGCACCAAATAGGGAATATACCTTGTCAGACACTTCCATGCCAATTTTGAGCCTAACATCTTGTTCTTTCTGAAAATTTAATATGCTCCAAGTAAACTCAGCAGCTCCTCTTGACCTCCACTGTCATAGTATTAGAATTTAGAACATAGTAGGGGCATGGGGAAATAAAACATTAGAACAAAAATTGAGGAACTATACTTCATCAGTATAGCAATGCAGCATGGCCAGTTCACAGAACTCATTAAGAAAATCATTTACGGAAAACTTCGAAACACTATTGCCTCAAGCAAACTTAATACAGTAATACTTAATTTCAATGGAAAGGTAACAGTATAATCGTAAAAACCAGAGTGGCAGAATAATCAATTCTCTCTTGTCAATCACATCTATTAGAAAAATACCTCGTTAAATTCTTTGTCAACGTCACATCGCCCCTTGATATTAAAGCTCCACTTGCCATCAGTTGTAACTGGAAAGGCCTTTTTCCCCCGTACACTATACTGAAGCTTTCTACTTTTATCAAATTGCAATCCGACTCCAAGACTTGCAGATAACTATAGTAGTACACAGTTAAAAAGATAACAACAAGATTAGCTAGTGAAACGCTCCTAAGAACCAGTCCCAGTACAGGCTGAATACATACATCTGGATAGAAGTGTCTTATCAATGCACTAACAAAAACTGGAGCTCCAATTCTGGTATCGAGCTCCCCATGAACCTGACATACATAAAGAGGAGGCAAAAACCTTTAAACCCAAGTTTGATCAGCACTCAGCTCCTATCAATAACGCCTTAATAAACAATTTACAAACAAAGCAAATAATTATTGATTAGAAGCAAACCAAGCAAAATAGTTGAGCATCCTAAATCAACTGACACCGTTACAATATTTTTCTTGTCAAAATTTAAAAGCACGAATAATTTGGAAGGCAGCTATTTCTGTCTAGAAAGCATTCTTAATGCACCTTTTCTTTTTCTTATTATTTATGCTAATGCACCTTTTCTAGATGACCCAAGGAACATGAAACAATCAAAACACAACTGATTTTGCACTTCCTTGTTTTCTACCTCCAGATGAATTGTCCATTCACTCCAACATAAATACACACACATTCAACGAGAACACTATTAAACATGAACCAAATTCAAATCCAGCCGTAACATCATACTAGAAGTTGAGTAGGAAGAAAGAACCCAGAAGTTGAGAACAATAAGAGAGCCAACCATCAATCCCAGTATACTTTCTTTCCAGGAATCACAGGAGAGATAATATTTAATCTTATTAGATGCTTACAGGAAATGCAACCCACAGTAAGTGACCATTTCCAGTGATGTATCATATGGACACTATCAAGTACACCTTCAGAGTTGGAAATACAATTAAGGATAGACTCAAATCATACACAATTTTGAGGTGTGCCCCGTAAAATTGCCACAATACATGTACAAAAACTTGCAATTCCTAAGAAGACTTTTAATGATTGTTATTTTTTGCTCTATATAAAAAGAAGAGCAATGACTTAATCTGAGGTGCAGTTGGAAAGGTTGAGCAGAAAATATAGGAAGAGACTTCACTTTGAAAGTGGCTTTCCCGAGTTGTACATGGTAAGATTATAAACCTCATTCTGTTTAGACTCTCTATCACATCTAAGGCTGAAGAAGTATCTAAGCAAACCAAAACCTAGCTACCAGCTTCACACACAATAACAAGTTCACTGAGATTTCACAATACCTTTAACACACCACCATTTTCTACCGTTACAGGCTAAATTGTGGCCAATTATATCATAGTTCATAAAGTGACATGAATTGAACCAAGTAGCAGCCAACAAACCAATATACAACTAAACCAGAGAGTTCACAGAAACTGCGAGCCCATTCGGTTGCAAATGAGAGTTCATAACTTTCTATTAGTGTAGCACTACTTTCTCGGGAACCAAACACAGTAAAAAAAGGGGAGAGGAGTTGACCTGTAAGCGAGTGTTGGAATCAATGCGAATCTTCTCCTTGGCATGGAGTCTGAGAGATTTCACATCACCACCTAACCTATGTGATTTCGCATCATTCGTCGGCCATAGAGATTTTGAATCACCACCCAATCTCAGTGAGGTCTCCATTTTTTTTGTATGTGAAAGTGTAGAGGAAGATGAAGAAGTGAAAACCCTAGCGGAAACTGGAAGCAATAAACCCTGTCTGGTTTGCGTTGTTGTAGATAGAGAGTGAAGTGAGGTCTTCTCTTCTCTTGTATTCAACTCTTCTTCCTCTGCTCTTCTTCGCACTTCGTTATCTACAATGTCACAGGTTGACTGCACTTGGGTTCGGATCTCACTGGGCTCCATTGTTGGGCTTAAACTGAAGCCCATTTTCAATTATTTTATTTTAGATTTACAGAAAAAGAACAAAAGTATGTCTCTCTCTCCTCGCATGTGATTCACGTGCTCAATTGTTTTTGTATATTTTCAAATTTGACCTTCTTCTAATCTCTTTCAACTTATTTATGACAGATACAAAATTCAACAGATAAGTAATTACAAGGTTTTATGTCAAAGCGGATAGATTGTTTGATGTATCAACATATAGTCTTTGAGTACTAACTATAATTAAGTTTACATTTTTCGCTTCTCCCCGGCAACTCTAGCCCACATCTCTAGTTCTTTATCAAAGTTTTTTCTTTGAATCACCGTCGTTCTGTGATTCAACCATTTTTTCACATATATTAACACAATTAGCAGTTAAAAAAACAGATATAGCAGATTCAAACTGATTTATCTTGTTCGCCTTCTCTCATTTGATTTGCTCGCATATGTCATATTATCATCTTCGCCTCACATTCAACCATCTCAGTGTTTTATTACTATATTAACATCTGGGAATAATAAGTCATTATTGTCAAACACAAGACTACACAAAATCTTGGAATTTTCAAAGTAAACTAACAATCACAGTGGGAGTATAGTTGACAGAAAATTCACTGTCCACAACCTAAATAAATGTAGAACCAATTGAGTCATCAAACTCAACTCATCAGAATATTTACTGTTCTTGACCCAAGCATCACCAGTTTAGGCTCTCTATTTATACCTCAGCAATTAAGTCAAGAAGATCATCAACCTCTTGCCTCAAAGCACTAATTTTCTGTTGCACTGAAGCAACCCGATTCTCAATTTGCCTCCCACGGGACTTCTTCTCGTAACCATCCACCATTGTCGCGTGCTTTGCCATTAGTTTCTCTTGCAGCTCTCTCTCCTTGGCCACTAGCTCCTCCACCTGGTTGCATTGCACCCAATATCATTTAGATGTAAATGTTGATTATTAGACTACGACATGTAACAGATCAAATTACAGCTAAACAGAAATCGAACCTTGGGCAATATCTGAGTGGCGATAGGGGAAGCTTGCAAGAGAGCTATCGAGGGCTTTAGCTCCTTGGAAAGCTCTTTCAATGCACTGTCAGCTGCTTTACGAGCTGCTTTACATGCTTGGACATCCCCCGTCCTGGAAAGGTCGCGCAAGGATGTTTCAAGCTTGTCGTGTACACTTAAGCAGGTGTTAATGACATTCAGGACGAGCTGAATTGTTGCTTGCATCTGAAATTATATATGCAAATCAATATATTCAATTGATCAAATGTTTTATGAATCAAAATCATAAAATTTAGATTTGAGAGAATATCCTACTTACTTCATCCCACTGCTGTTTTGCCAAATAAGCGGCGGAAGATTTGGATATGGACATGTCAGCATGCATGTATACAATGCAAGTAACAAAAAGGAAGAAAAATCCAAAAATCAACATCAATGGCTCCCTAATCATTGAAAAGCTGCTGAACTTGTAATAGACCTGCAAATATAAGCCACAAGTAATGTAACAGGAGGGACATCATTGAATGCCACTATAGCAAAGAGTGCAACGGGAAAATAAAGAGCAGAGACAGCAGAAAAATATCATCAATCAAGCATTTCCTGATTCTTTCATTAAAAGCCTAACTCCTCTTTCCGTCTAATTTGGGACATTTTCCTTGATTCTCAGTGATATACCTGGAAATGCTGATTGTGCTCTGACACAACATTGGTCTTCTCTAGCACGATTACTGGTCTACCGGCAAGATCCAAGTGAGATAGTTTCGTCTGCATCAAATCATTTAAAGCATGGTAAATAGAAAAGAAAAACCTGCAGAATGATAAGAGAGGTGAAAAGCAAACAACAAGTTTACATAAAAGTAGAGCATAATAAAGATAGTTTAATGAGAAATGAAGACAAGAAATGATCAAAGAATAACAAAAATAACTAGAAGTTGGTCCTTAAGTACCTCTTCCCATTGTTTTACAGGAAACGGAGTAGAGACAGAAATATCTCCAGAGCCCTCGGGCAAAACAACCTGTAGTCAGTAAGTATCAGGTAAAAAAAATTATTTTGTAAATAACTTGAATTCTTACCGTTGGCACTTATGTGAGAACACAATCTAACCTACAAAAAATAAGGAACCAATTTTTAATATCTGCTATCAAAGATTATTAACATGTCACTTACCTTCATAATAAGAGTGTCAATGACAACCTCATCTATAGGGCAACCAAATGTAAAGTTAAGGAATCGCTTTCCCTCTGACTCAAATAGGAAGTCCTCAAGTGGCAAGCCATATCCAATGGTAAAAGCAGTTCTCCAACCACCAAACAATGGATACCTAGGTTCGATTACTAGTTCTGTCTGCAATTGGAGAAGTTGGTGAAAATTGTAAAAATCAGTAAAAATATATTCTTCACATTAATAAAATTGTTCACCTTTTTAGAATCACTCCGTAGCTCTGATGTTGAAATATTTCCAATATCATCCCTATAGTACACAGAATGAGCTCTAGGTGGCAGTTCTGCAACTAGGTGGTTAAAGGCTGATTTACCTATTAAGTTGGGTAGGGCCTGAAAATCAAGCCTGCAGCGTAACATATATAAACCAGAATCAAGTACCCAACAAGTACAATAATCAATAAGATTCTAGGAACATATTGACAAGCATTGGCTGACCTCGAAAACCCCCCCTTGCTTCGGGCACCTGCATGGACAAGCTTGTAATGCTCTGTGACCTGCACGTTGCCCCAGTGGGAAATTTCTATCTCACGCACCAGCTCTTCAGCAACAGCAAAGGGTTGATTGCTTTCAAAATGAACAACTATGGGTGAGTATGAGAATGAAGGATAATTCTCATAAGGACCGTATTTGATTTCTGAACCATGAACCTTGGAGTTTTCTAGTTTTGTATATGACTCAATCCTTCCATCAGGCAATTTAATATTGAGTGACTGGTACTTAACTAAATAAGGAGACAGAAAATATGCACTATCCTGGAAAACTAGCAGTTGAATATCAGCCTGAGTGATTTCCTCGGGAAATGGTCGCAATGAATGGGTAAATACAGACAAAACACCTAAAGTCAGGCTTTCCCCTGCACCCAGTCCCTTCGGTAAAGATACTACATAGAACGTCAAAGCTGGAGGCATCCCTACTGGATGGACAACTTCAACAGGAAGACTAGCAGTCCATACTTTTGCCTTCCCTTTCCCTTCAATGGGAGTTGCCAACAAATATGCCAAGTTTTCCGCTTGCTGATCAGGAAATGCCAACAAAATCTCCGTCACTGTATCAGTTCCTGCATTCTCCACCTACAAACCCCGCCATCAAAGCCAGAGGCCCAAATTTAAAAGAGAATTTAGATATTTAAGATTCAATTCATATGCAAAGATTAGAGTTTCAGAACTCATAGGAGCCTTTCCACTTAATTATAACATGATCATAGTTAGCACGGATTGTTTAATTTTACATGATGAAATAGAGGCATTAAACAAGCACCTTTAAAGTTGATGCGATTCGTACAACTTGTGATTTTAAATCAATCTGCAATAGAGGATCATATAATCAGCAGTGATAACAAGATTCTCAATGAACGCTAATCGATAGCCAACGAGCCCACTGATATGTTAAATCCGCTTTCATACAAACCTAGGAAGAATACTTTAGCATTTAAAAAAAGAAATCAATAGCATGTAATTGTCCTAGAGAAGTATTCTTGCTTGAGTATATGAGTGTAGTACCTCACATCCATGCATATTTAAATAAATAAAACTTAAGGCCAAGTACATATTATAGAAATCATTTTAAGGGTAATGCTATTTCCCCAGTTTACGCAGTTGGGGGGCATCTTTGCAAGTGAACCCATTACGGTAGTGTTTGGGTTATGAACTTTAGTTTGAGAATGGAAATGAAGAATGGGAATAATCCCATTGATAGTGTTTGAATTTAGAAACCTTCATTTCCATTCTCATTCTCTTACTCATGAACATTGATTCCCACCTAAAATGGATGAAATGAGATTCTCATTACCATTTATTCATCCTGTATATATACTACAACATACACTTCAAAACTTTGAAACAATTGAGAAGTTTTTTTAATTTATAATTTCATGTAAGAAAATTGGAAAAACGTGATTATGATTTTTTTTTCAAAATAATGCATATTTGTACGCAAAGAATCTAGAAAGTAGGAGCACAAAAAATCATAAAAGCTCGACAAAATGAATACAATTACGAATTCCGTTTCACACAGAAAAAATCACATTTATGAGCAAATCTACAACCAAATATTGATTTTTTATATATATTTTCGGCAACGTTCATCAATCTTTACTGACAACTAACATTTTCGTGCATAATTATTTAAATATTTTTTAACAGTGTGAATAATTTGATCAATTTCATTTCCCAACATTTGTTTTACTTTTGTTAACCAAACAACAACAACCGGAATGAGAACAATTCTCATTCCTACACTTCTAAGTGAACCAAACAATGTTGCCTAGGAATGGCAATGGCAATGGGTTTCATTCCCATTCCCATCAATTTTTTTACCTGAGTGTAATGTTCATTGATCCCACTCAATTTCTACTTATCATTTCTCGAAAAACTACAAAAACACAGCCCAATAATTGCGCCGCCTAGAAACTCAATCCCATTGGCATAAACCAAAAAGATCTCTACGGAACACAGCAATAAATTGAAGCTCAAACTACTTGGAGGTGTGAGTAATCAATTAGACTATCAAAACCTCATCATAATAGCAACAACAATGAAATTGAATATGAAAAATGTCGCGCAGAAATGGATGGAAAACGATGAAATGAGAGAAGAAACTTACGCGACGATCAACCTTGGAGAAGACGAGATCAGAGAGTGCAGGTGAGAAGAGAAGAGCAATTGTGAAGAGAAACAGATCGAGTCTAAACCTCATTTTTCACCTGAAGAAAATCGTCAGTGGTGATTGTAGCGGAGAGAGCGTCGAGCGAGAGAAGATGTTGATCAACATGCAATGCAGATACAGCTACAGTCTCCAGATAGTTGGACTTGGGCAGAGCAGTTTGTTTTGAAATGGTCAATTTTATTTGTATTTTAATTTGGTTCAAACTTTTCATATTATCATAATTTAATCCCTTAATTATGCTATTTTATTTTGAATTTGTTTCATTGTAACAATATTGTCAAATTAGACTAACATGTAAAAAAATTTCAAGAATTTTTATATTGATGTGACAATCATGTATCACTTAAGCTAATAAACTTGTAAATGAGACAATTTTGAACAAAGTTGTATAATTGATGGACAAAACAAATGCGATGATCACGTCCCTCAATCGTACAATTGTGTTCCAAATTGGTCTCATCATTAAATTTATCTAATTTAAGCACCATCAACAAAAATATTTCAATTGAACAATATGAAACACTTGTTTTGGGAAGGAGAGTTGTATTTTTAGTTGATGATGACTTATTTGGAAATTATGGGTGAAAAGGAGGGTAAGAAAGAAAAAATAGAACATAGCCTACTAGAGCTGGGTTTTTTTTATTTATTTACCAGTTGAGCTACACAACAGGGAACTCTCTCCTATAAACTCAAATAACCCATCCCATACCACTTGCAGTGAGACTCAAACCCGAGACATTTAAGAAAATTCAAAGCGCTTAAACAGCTTGACCCAATCTGTTTTGGTACAAGAGCTGGTTCGTGAACAAGGACAACATGAAAAGCATTTACAAACAATGCTTAATTTCATAATCACTGCCTTTGAATTTCAGGACAAACAGTTGGATCATAAATATATTAAAGATCACAATCACAAACACAAAAAATGCTCTTTGTATTCTATTGATATGAGACTTAAAGCAAGCAAATGAAAGTGGCTTTACATACATATGACAAATTACAATAGTTCTTCCCTACCAAATGATTCAGTACAAGAGACTTGGCAGAATATGCAGATACTCTGAAAGTTAAAGACTTTCTGCAAAATTATACTTCTACATACAAAAGAATCGATCCGCTTAGCTTGTTTACCTTTGCCAAAAATGAAAAATGAAGAGTAAAGGTCTAGATACCGCGTACTTCTTACAACCTGTATTTAGTTTACTTTCCGTCAGGAAGTATTTGCAAAAGCTCAATATCCATTTCAAATGTAGCCCCTGGCTGCATAAAAAGAACATTGCTACAGTTAATAGTAAGAAAAACTCGTAATCCTTCTTTCATCTACCTAACCAAAATGCGATGCAAGTAGAGATTAACATTCCATGAAGCCATAAATTATGTGAGTAATCAAATGGGCTACCAATTCAGCTAAGTAAAAACTTGACATCATTGGCTACACACAATGACTGTAAGTTGTAAGAACTACCATTATTTTTGTTCTTTGCACTCAAAATTATGATATTGACCATTCTCATTAAAATCAGCTCCACAGAAAATAGAAAATTATAAAGAATAAAGAATGATGACTAGCATATATATGTCAAATTTCTAACTGTAGAGACAAAAATTGCAGAACGGTGTTAGTAAGAAACAAAGCAAAGATTCAAGACTTTACCGGGATCTCATTCATTCCCCTTTGGCCATACCCAGCTTCAGGAGGAACAATTACAGTCCTCTGCAAGAGAAACAGCTTGAGAAAGTCGTTAAAATGAAGGGTGGTAAGAGTGAAGTGGATGTATGGTCACAGTTCTGTTGTGAACATTGTTTGAAGACTAAAAGGAAAACCTTCAAGTTTCTGTGACCAAGATATAGCTTTGTGAAGAATCTAGAGAGTCCATAATAACAGCAAAAACATAAAGCACACAATCACCTGTCCCCCTACTCTCATCCCTTCAGTTATCGTGTACATTGCTGGTGGAGGTTTTGGTGCAGCCTGTGCAGAAAATAAACCATTTGGATTGTCTACAAAATCTCGCTTCCGTTCTTTCCCAGGAGGAGCTCCAACTTTGAACTCATATGGCTAATTAAACAACATATGTGCATCAGCAACAATCATTGGGATAAAATATCATGTCATCTGGGAGGGAAACTGCTATCTAAATAACATTAAGATCAAAAAAGTTTGTGTATGGTTCTTAAAGAACTATATTTTGGGTTTTCGTCAAAGTACTGCTAGTATCTATCTACAGGAGGAGAAAGCAGAGACGTAAAGACACCCCTTTTCTCAGTACATACACACCCAAAGACGAAGATAGAACCTGGGCGATAATTCGATTTCCAGCTAAGAGTTTAGACTCTCGGCTTGACACCGCTGCAATCTTACGGTATACACAGTCGAAGTGCACCTGTGAAGGTTTCATTTAGAACCAAAGATCATTAAAAACATAACAGAATTCCATAAAAAAACAAACCTGTACTCTCATTCCTTTCTCAGCTACTGGTCCCTTCCCCACTACAACATCATAGTATTTCAATCCATCGGCTGCTTCAAAGCAAAAATAAAAAACAAAACCTTATAAATATAATGGGATCCATGAATGCACCCCATTTCTCTTTTTAATTTGTGCATATGTAAGATTATGTATTTTCAGTACACGTGTTTGTGCTAAAATAATAATTCTGATTTTTTCGTAGTTAGTCTTGAATGGAGCTGACAATATTAATGACATCTGAGCATATCATAAATGGATAGAATGAAAAATGTTCCAGTGAACAATCAACTATGCCCTTATTGCAAGAACTTCCAATTTAATAGTGACTCTCAAATATTAAATGCATGACATCAACAACTTCTAGTAATTAATTAACATAAAGAAATTGCCGGAAAATAAAGGGGTAAGGCCTTTCAAGTAAAAAAGCAAAGCAGGTATTCATTTCACTATTTAACACTGAATCACGTAAAAGGAGCAAAGTATGCCAGCAATTTAAGCTAACATCAAGTTTGCAGTTAATCAACAAATGAAGTTAAGCATATATCCAAAAGTCCTCTCCAAATCCATCACCTCAATGTTAGATCAATCATGTCAGTCCATACCAAATCTAAAGAAGATACAATTTTGATACCTAAGGTACAAAGATGAGAGGGATGAAGACATTTATTTCAGCATAAACGATAGCAAACAATACCATGACATGCATGAATCTTCACATCACTTCACTTAACTTTTGATTTGCTTTATATCCTCACCAACTACCTCCGAAAGTATAGAAAATGTTTTCAACAAACAAAACATGCTACAGATTACACACAAAAATGAAAATTACAGGAAGAAGAGTGCCTTAAAATACTAGCCTCAAACCCTAAAGATCACAATTTTTTCCCCAAACCAAACAAGTTAAGGATGTAAACTACAATAGACAATACATAATAAAATTGACTAAGGTTTTCTAAACCCATTGATGCCATAACTACAGGTACATAGCAAATGTGTCCCAGTACCAATTCACAAGCATGTTATGGGCATGTAATGACATTTTAAGTTTCATCAAAATTTATATAAATTGTTCACGCACAAAGTGAAATCTCAGCACCAAATGAGAGAAATGGAAAGAAAAAATATGTGTTACTGACGGCCAGTGAGGAATTTCTCAGGATCGATGATCTTCCTGCGCCTCTCTCTGGCATCTGACGATTGGGGCAGCGATACGATACTGAGAGGCAGCGAAGAGATCAGAATCGCCGATCTTCTCGAAATCGGTATCGGAAAACCAACTTGATTCGCAGCTTGCTCTTGACTTGAGCTTGCGGTGGTGATGATCTTGGAGCAGGCTCGAACAAGACGACGATCAACGGTACATTTCTCTAAGCTGCTCGTCAGTGAAGGTGAAGCCATGGCCGTTGAGAATGTGGAAGCCAAAGGTCGTTATAGAACTCACATTATATCTCTATCCATTCCCGCTCTATTGAAATGACCGTTATATCCCTTCTCGTCAAATCTCCCACATTCCGAATAAAAATCTGAAATAATTAACATTCTATATACTCAGGGAGATTTTGATTGTCCGCTAATATATTTTGTTCGACTACGGCTGTTTTGAGTTTTAAAACTGCTTTAGTCTCTTGGTTCTGCAAATAAAAATTTACGGTCTCTCATCGAGTTTTGCTCTAATAGTAAATTAAGGAGTTGTTAAAGTTTGCAGTTTGACTTGCTCTAATAGTAAGTTAAGGAGTTGTTAAAATTTACAGTTTGACGTAGATTCACGGTAGGTTTTTATTGGTGTGCGCGTTGGGTAGCATGAAGCGGTTGCAGAGAATGAGAAAGTGACTTGGTAGGTGGTGGTTTGATCAGTCATCGGATCAGCTTTCGAGATTGTTGTCGAATCTGATGGCTGACCCGATGGTTGCGAGGGGCCGTTGGCATAGCCATCCATGTGGTCGCTTTGAACTCCAAGTGCAACCGTTATCAGTTGTTCGTACTCTTCAGGCTGGAGATGAGGACTCTAGTGCCTTTGCCTTCACCTTGATAATTCAGGTTGCCTTTGGTTTGATTATTCGAGATATTTTAGTCATTATGACTCAATTTGGTAGTGCCAGTTTTTTGTTTTCGGGTTGATATGTGAACCGAGTGGCTCACAAATTAGTTAGGTTTTCATTTTTTTTGTTAGACTTATCTGATTGGGCTGATTTTCGAGCTCCAAATTTTATATTTTCTTTCTTATCGTTCAATTTGAATTAATAAATTATTAGTCTTTGCATTAAAAATAAAACAAAATCAAAACTTTGGATTGCATTTGCAGATAACAAGACTCAAATTTTCAGATGGAGTGAATAAAATAAAGTGATAATATATTCATTTATCCAATAGTTTACGTACAAAAATATTACACGAAGACTACCAATCTTATACAATATTGCAGTGTGTTCAAGTTCAAGTGCTAAAAAAAGAAGAAAAAAGAAGGTAATGGATGGTTTGTTGTTCTTACAAGAAAGTTGCTAAACACTGGGAGAAGAAGAGCCTATGGTCAAGAACTCATGATGAGAACTCATGATGCATAGTTTCAAGCATATGTGTGTGTGCGCGTGTGTGCGTGCGTGGATCATGTCCCGCTCTCTAGCTCCCAGTACGTAAGTTGGTCAGTTCAGTTCAGTTCAGGTGGATTTGAAACTAGGACTCATGGCCTGTTGTTGACTATTCGACGTTGGCGTGTCTACAGAAAGATTGACTTGTGCTGCAGATGATTTTGTGGATACCGAGGATTTAACAGAGGACAAGGTTTTCCCTGCTGATCCCAATGTCTTTGTCTGAGCGAATCGCGCAGAACTACCTTTTTTCTTGGCCTTGGAATGCCACTCCAATAGTGCCTTGGAGGTTTGTTCATCAAAGATTGACCTCTTCATGGTTGATCCCATCTGATATTACCCAAAACGCAACCATTGTTAACATTGCAAGTGCTCGTTGTTTCAATACTATCAGATTATTGATCGTTTACGTACCTGAGTAACCAGGGCATATAGCGGGAGAGTGATGTAACTGCAAAGAAACTGGACTCCAAGCCTGCACAATGATACAATTCAATGTAGATTTGTATGTGCACAATGTACTGGTTTGTGCATGTTTACAGTGAAACAATTCAATGTAGATTTGTATGTGCACAATGTACTGGTTTGTGCATGATATGTGCACAATGTACCGATTTGTGCATGATATGTGCACAATGTACTGGTTTATGCCGGTTTGTGCATGATATGTGCACAAAGTACCGGTTTGTGCATGATATGTGCACAATGTACTGGTTTATGCATGTTTACAATGTAACAACTCAATGTAGATTTGTATGTGCACAATGTACTGGTTTGTGCATGATATGCATTGGGACCTTCCACATAGGGTTGATGTCGAATCCTTAAATAAACACAACTTACCCGCAAACAACTCTGATCCATAGAAGAGTTTTATCTTCATGAAAACATGAATTAAAACCGAATTCATACTGCACAAAGAATTAGCATAAATCATCAGTATAGTATGCAAACATTCTGTGGGAGGAAGAGGAGATCGAGCAGTTGATAATTACCCAAATCCAGACGACGTATGTTAACTCAAATGCATTCTGAAACGGAAAAGAAATACAGAAAGCTAGCTTGTCAGATATTCTTTAGAAACCTTAGCAGTATATACAGGTAAAGAAGACAAGCCATGTTACCGCGAAAAGAACGTAATGGATTAAGTGAAGGACTAGTCTGGGCCAACCAAACCAAAAGTACTCGTCGGAGGCTTGTACTAATGGCACCCCTTGGACTGATGATTGTCTCTCCTTGATTTCCAAGGCCATTTGTGTTATAATTCCTTGAAGTTTTGTTCCAACTGCTAAGAGGACCTTCGCAAAATAAAGCAATTAGTCCTTCACTGATCAAACTTGTAACTACCCATATTATCTTTTATAGCAGATTTCTTACGAGTAAAGGAAGTAAGGAGATCACAGACGTAACAGGGTTCCCTGGAAAAGATCAAAGAAAAATGAGCACCGAACCTAAGGTTATTAAAGTGAGAACTGATTCAATTATAAAATTGAGAAGTTTTACTCACTATCAGTGTTGACAAGCATAAATATCACCACTAAGAACCACAACGGCGCGCTGTCAACATCAATAAAGTTATTAAGTTAATTGAAGGAAAAATAGTTAACTTAAACGCGAGCTCTACAAATGCAGAAAAAAGAACTTTACCTGATTCCAACAATTATCTTAAAGTCATCTTCTAATGATCTTTTTATGTATTTTTGAAAGTTAAAGGTGCTTCCAGGCGCTAGATGAACCTATAAGATTTATATAATTAACACAAAAGTTGTAATTGTACATAAAGACGTTGAAAGCTCTGAACTTTGAGGTACTCACATTAATGAATCCATTGCGCATGGTTAAGTAGTCAGACTTTCTGACAGATGTGAAGAATTGCCGAAAGAAGCAAGCCTGCATGAATTAGACGTACAAGTATTGCATCTATCAGAAATGATAAATGATAACAATCAAGAAATCAGGACTTGCAGGAATGATAAAGATAAACAAACTCGGGTTTGATGACACAAACTGAATATATACTGTCAAGAAACAACTCATTTACCAGCAGCTCAAGTCAATGGATTCTTCTTACCAAATAAAAGCTGATGGGTGTTGAGTACCATGTACTAGTGTGTCTTCTTACGAATGATGTTTCGTGGGTAAGCTTGAACCTTGAAGAATCTGAATGTTTCAAAACAAATAAACAATTATCTAGAGTTGCAGATGCAGTGAAAATAACTCCAAGCTTGAAAATAGAAACAGAAAAAGAGCTATGGTTGCAGTTCCATGGTATACCATTCGCATTTTCCTGTTCTCGAATAACCGATCGTTCCCAATCTTTCCACCCACTAATCTACATAAAAAGAAATTCACCAGTACTGTTAAATGACAAGAATAGATTGAGACC
Organism: Pelargonium nanum; assembly: GCA_036897485.1. NCBI lineage: Eukaryota > Viridiplantae > Streptophyta > Magnoliopsida > Geraniales > Geraniaceae > Pelargonium > Pelargonium nanum. Next base: position 23,301 of record JAYMTF010000102.1, read on the forward strand.
ATATATAATTTGAGTACAAGAACAAAAACAGCAGAAATGGGTTAGGCGATGTCAGCATGAACCGGAAGAGATCATGATCATTCAAGATGTTTGTTCGTACAAATGGATCATGTCCCTTTGATCACGATCCCTTGATCTAGTAACTAGTAAGCATCATGCCGCTCTAATATTGAATGTAATCACTTCAAAAATCACAGTTATACCATAAAAGCATAGAGGAAAAAAAAAACCCAATATATAGATTTCACACACTCACCTTTGCTCTTCCGAGCTTCATTGTTATGGCACTGTAAAACACATGGAATATTGCTAAGAAGAAAATGAAGATGTGAAGCTGATGCAATCCATGTACAGATATCATAGGAGCAAACCCCTGTAAAAAAACATTTAACATTGCATCGATTATGTACCACGAAAAAAAGTTCATAAAACAAGAATTTTGTTGTTTGCATTGTTGTTGTAGCTGTCACAAAATCAGTACCTCATCGCACGCTGGTGGCTCGCCACCAGCAGCTAGAAATCTACGCTCATACCACAGTAACCTGCGACGATGATCTCCACCCTCTTCTGCCGCATTCCCTTTTTTTGTAACTCTCATGGGACATGGCAACATTGTATGTGAAAGCTCCTCCGGAATGCAGATGCTGGCAATGTAGTTTTGCCCAAATGTCAGGAGCAAAGAAATGAAACCTAAAACCATAAGCTCTGCAAAATAAAACAATCATAATCATTTGTGGAAGCCAAAAACCAGAATATATATACACACACTCACACTACAAAAAAAGTTGCAAACTGTGACGGAAATCTGTGTGAGAGAATTTTCTGTCACTGTTCCGTCACAAATTGTGACTAAAATCATATTTTCCATCACAATCACACATTTGTGACAATCCAAACAATGACATAAATATTTTGTCACAAATTACATTTTGAGATTGAAATCCACAGATCGTGAGTTTTCTTGCAGTGTCAATTGAAACAGAAACTCTCGGAAAGGAAATGTGTGATCTTACCGTCTTTGATTATTTCAAGAGCTTCAAGCAGAGCTCCCTTGTGTCTTTCTTCTAACCACTGAAATATAAGAAAACAACCAAATAAATATATGGAGAGATCCAATAATAAATTGTATCTATAAATGAATGAACCCTTGTGCCTTTAATCAGAAAAACCAAAACCAAAGCTACACATTTAGAATAAGAAATGTAATCTGAAGGTTGATAAAGATTGATTTACAGATGGTACATTAGAATTACAAACAATGAAATAAATATTTTTTTAATAGGCGAGCGATACTTTTATTAAATAACCCGAAATGACGAATAAAAGTACACGAACGAAAACACGAAATAAAGAAACTAGCCCAAAATCAAGCTAGGATTACAACACCAATCATCAGAGAAAGATATCGATGTCGGGTCAAACATGCATTGATTGAAAGAATTTGATGACATACCTCATCTATAAGTTCAATGACATTCTCCAATAAAATAGAAATCAAAATGATTACAGCAACGACGGTGGCCACAGCCCAAGTTGGCGTCTGATCGAGCTCTACGCCTCCTCCACCACCACCCATTTCTCAAATTTACTTGAACAACTACCAATATTATAATATGATGAGTCTCATGTAATATTCTATATTACTTTAAAAAAACGTTGAAGATATTGCTTTTCTGATTAAGCTAATGCTGCAAAAGTTTTTTTTTTTAAGTTTTCTGGGGAAGATTGTTGTTTATGGCCGGTTTGATGATTTAGTGGTCTCAAACCGGCATTAACAGATGAACAAATGATGTTGTGGGGGTGTGATATTCTTTTATAGCCTATTATTTCCATTTCTGTTCACTCATAATTTAGATGTGTATTTTTAGTATATTTTTTCATGGGATATATTTGGAGACTTTTGTTTCTGTCCAACAAATCCGCAAGCTAATTTAAGACCACGAAAATAAGATTCTACTTAAAAATGTCATCATTCACAAATAAAACGGCATTAACATGGCCAAATATTAGTACACTCTGAAAATTAGATCGGGAAATGATGCGCATGGTATTACAATTTAACGATAAAGAACATGTGACAGGGTGTGATGAATGCATCGGGTTCATATAGTTCGCACAATCCCCATAGGTTAGTGGGTAGTAAACAATGAATTGACCAAAATCTGCACAACATAAGAAAAGAAACAAAAAAACTCAAATTCAAAAGGACGATCCTCGCTCTAATTCTCTACATGTACCTGAAAAACAAGTTAGCATCCTTCGTTTCAGTGGTTTAAGGCAATCTAGATAACTGGTTCTGGGTTTCGTTTTGGTTTTGCTGGGAGTCGCTTGGAACGAACACAGGAAGCTGGCCGCCCCTATGTGATCTGCCCTGCTGAAAATAGCTTGACGTAGAGCCTCTATCACGCCCAGAACTGCCAAATCTCGTCCCTCTTGCCATCTGTTCGTTAACTAGAGGACCTCCGAAAAATATAGATTGACCAGAATACAGGAGCTCAGTTCCAGAACCTTGTGAAGAAGCGGCATTTCTGGTGGATGAGGAGACAAAGCGCCCGGCGTCTTGATCCCAGAAGACTGAAGATCTAGTGCTTTCTGCTACACCCATGATGTTCTTTCTTGTAGGAACCTGGGCTAAGTTTTCTTGGACAGGAGGGTTTTCGTTCCTATCACTTTGTTTCACCGACCAGGGAGACTGATCCGCTGATGATTGATACATGGGGTTTATGCAATCTACGTTTGCAGTTTGATGTTCCAGCAGAGAAGGGGTGAGGTTGTAGGGACGAGGACTGCTAAAGTTACTAAGACTATGATCACATGTTTCTAGATCTTCCTTGCTGGCTCGACTTGGAGGATATGAGCTCTTGGAGGGAGATAACCTCAGTGCCCCTGCTCTAGTATTTCTGCTGTGAAACCCTCGCTCAGTACTGATAGGACTGCTCCTTCCACTAACATTGCTACTGGATAAATTATCCGTGTCATAAGGATGATGACGAGAACCTACTGGACGAAGCACAGATGATGATGCTCTAGCTTTGGCAGCCGCTTTAACTGCCTCATTAGAATCTAACTTTGCAAGTTTCCATGCACTAATTCGGACTTGACGCTGAGGTAATCTTTTCCCCTTGTCTGTTGGATGTACTGCATCTGGATCTACTGTGGATGGAAGGCGTCCTGGCTCCAAATGTGGGATAATTTCATCCTGTAAATGATGATATCAATGTCATCCTAGTTTGTTGGACGCTCTTAAAAGAAATGAGATGCTATTGGATGGTTGAAATTATAAAATCAAGTTGTTTCTTCATACGTTCATTAGATATTATATATAAGCTTATACTCTTCATCAAATGAATAAGGGCCTACCATACCATACTTGCTTACATTATACCCACATAATGGATGTCACTACGAGCTGAGGCAGTCAATTTAATATCTTCTTTTACCCACACCCCTTCTTAAGGTTATGATAGTGTTTTTCTGTTCTTACCTCAGCATTCTATGGCATTCTTTCCATAAAAAGCCTACTTCTATTATTACTTCTTCAAGCACTAAACTATTTTTCTGAAGGTTGTAAAATTTCATGCCAATACGCACCAGATTCAATGAAGCTCATAATACCTGGTGATCCATGAATATTCTTGGGGGCGTACACCAAACACCTTTGTATTGCAAGCCCATTCCTAGAGAACTTCTTCCACTAATGGCAGTCACAGCTGAGCTAGTTGGCGAAGATGGTAGACTTTGCTGATCTCCTCCCTCTATAGATGGTCCAGGCGGTTCACTTTGTGTTCTCATGGCAACAACATACTCATATGTGGTGATACCCTGCAGCAAAAACAAATAGAATTATAGCACATGAATAACTAAATTTCCTTTTCTCATCTTTAATTTTCTTTCAGGATAGAAAGATATAGAGAAATAGTACTAACATACCTTTCGAATCAAAATCATGTGAAAAAAGAATAATTCTCCCAAAGGTACTGTAGCGAGAAAAGAAACCGCTGTGCATAGGGCCTGTAATTAGAGAATGATGGTGTCAAATGTCAATGCTACCGGAAAGATGTAGCGTAAAGCCAAGTGCAATAAAAATAAATAACTTCACACTTGATATATGAATGATAACTAAAAAACCATTGTCAGTTCACATTCAGTAAACCTAAAGCTCTCCACACAAGTCTGAATCATTTTAACCCAAAAGGCATGGAAAACAAAGATCAACTTACACACTCACTAAACAAACCCCAAAGGAACAAACATGTCCAAGATTGACTCTCAAGTTCTATAAAAAAAATAATTAAGATGGTAGCATCATTCATTAACACAAATCAACTCATACTGGACGTTATTTAAGTCATGGATCTCACTAAGTTAAAACATGGCAAAAAAAATATTGCAACCCCATCTACAATTTATGCAATCAAATCTCACCAGGAAAGCAAGAACCTGTTCAGTTGAGTTAAATCTGATTTCTTAGCCATCTTTATAACAGAAGATCTCTCATGAAGGCAAAATAAAACATATGGTTGTGATTGTGCAGATCACTTGTTGTGTAGATGATGGGCACTCAAAAGTTACAATAAGGACAACGTGTTAAATACAATGGATAGCTGTTGGTCTGTAATCAATATATCTTTGAAAAATGCAGAAGAGGATCGGTTTTATACAATGTTATCTGCAAATGTATTCATAAAATTTAAGTCCAAGAACAAAAATAATTTACCACCACAGTCGCAAATGGAGGCCGTGAGAATCCAACTCCAAGCCTGTCAATTATCTGACTTTCTGTACCCTTTTTATCAACAAAGCATCGAACAAGGACGGCAATACCAACCCCACATTCAACAATAAGCTGCACATGCATGCACGCATACATATTACAAAAAACATTAATAACTTTACGACAGATTGAGCAAGCCGTAAATAAGAGATATGAACAAAAACCAAAGGAAAATCATAATGAAAAACTGACATAAACATAACGTACCCAAACAAGGCTTGCTGCCATAAGACACACAAATGTGATATAATTTTTCCGCCCCACACAATTGTTCAACCACTGCATAGACACAAATTTCAACCAATAAAATACATAGAGAACCTTAGTTAGTTCTTCCAACTTCATTAAATCCTGGTCATATAGATTCACTAGTCAATTATAAACTATAAAGATCATCTTGTAAAGATGATAATATATAAAATGCCCTTTAGAGTATTCCTGGGATAATTCTAAGCATCTCAAGAATCTTAGACATGGAAACCAAAACAAGAAAATAAGAACTTACACGACAATGATGATCAAATCCATCAACACATTTGTCACAACTTCTGCAATGTTTGCTAAACTTCCGGACCTAGAAATAAATGAAATTAGCACCTTTTGTTTCAGCATATAAATCCGGATAATTATTCTTAGTTATAAGTTTGAACAAAGTACTATGATATGAAATGCTAGAGACATGAAAACAACCTATAATGTCAAAAGCACATTTCAGAGAGTCAAACATCATTAACAAAGTGGGTCATTATAATTTTTTTAAATGTTTTACTTTTTTACTTCATTTTATTTTAAATGTTTAATTTTCATTGCAGAAGATGGAGGACTGCTCCACTGTACAAAATGAAACCACAATGCATGCAGCTGATATGACTTTCATTGGCATGAATTCTATACTGTACCTCAGCGTTACACAACGTACAGAATAACGCATCCTCTCCAGATTGTTGTTGTATAAGATCATCTTTGCGGCAATCTTCAACCACAAAACAGCCACAAAAGAAACCTCCAAGTTTTGAACAGCCAGAACCATGCCTACCAGAGTTTCCTCCATTGCTCAGTCCTATCTTGCTAGGTTCTTCCATTGAAGATGCATTACCTGTTTATACAGCATGAGCCTTTAAGAAGATATTTAAAGGAACAGTCACCTTGCATTCTCAATTGATGCAGCTGTATTCCAGTAAATTCAAGCATACATATTTCAAGTTTTCAACTTCTTAAGATATATTGATTATAAAATTTATTTGGACATTATATAGTGATTATAAAATTTATTTCAACTTCTTAAGATAAATATAATATCATATGGATAAATAGGCATGTACAATGGTTGAGCAACGATCCTCATTATTAATTGAAAGTCTTTGAAGGTGTCCAATTAATAATGAGCCATAACCACAATTTGTAAATTTACACTTGCAAGTAACAAAACTATGATGCTATTAACCAACCAGGATGATCTGACTCAATGTGTGATTTGTAGGCTGACATCTTGTCAACTTCAAGCAGAATTCCAGGATCTGCAGGATCAATAGCTGTGCATCGAACATAAAGTATGAATACTGAAAGGGCCTGAAAATTGAGAATTGGGTGATAAGATAACGACAAAGTGAAAAAAAGTAAGAGAAATTATTTGGAGGTGTTCCTTACCAAAGCAGAATACACCCCAATAGCAATGTACTCGTATATGTCCTTTCCAAGAAAAGGAGCAAAGAAGGCATAGTATGCAACAGATAGCAAAAAGAAAACTGTTATAGCAACAACCTGGGCACCATGCAAAAAAGAGAGAGGACTTAATAATCAGAAATCAATTAATGTAGACTTGTCAGTTTGAATCCATATTTTAATTTAGAGCTTCCTATATAATTCTAGTGCACATTGCAATTAGCATAAAAACAGAGCCATGATATTTTTCATTTTTTAAATAAAAACATATTACATATAGATATCAAAGTGATCTCTTTTGGTTGATTATATTAGCAACCCAACCCAACTGGTCCAATTGATGATACAGTTTTCCCCAAACACATAAATTTGCAATTTCTTGTAACTCTGTCTAGTACTAGGACGAGAACTCCATTGATGTCAGATTTAATAAACTCAGAACAACTTTTTTCCTAGTTGGGTTCAGTCAACCTTTCAGAGCCCAATATACAATAAAAACATTTACAGAGATAAGAGGATATTTTTGCTAAATATTGTATTATTCCATATACATTATTTGGGTCTCTATCAAAGAATAAAAAACAATAGCAGATATTTTTTGCTGTGATCAAGCACTTCCATTCAATTACATACAAAAAATCTCTTTTTTCTCTACCAAAAAAATAAATAGCCCATGGTGTGGTATGGTACCTCTATGTAATTAGACCCGTTACATATTTTTTTGTCATCATTTCTATGTATTTCAAAACTCAGATAATTCGGAAAGCATGAGAAATTTTTAAATAGCAAAAAGAACCCAGAAGTAAACGCCTAAGATTATTCCATGTTATTTAGCCAAAGTTGAATAATACGTGCAAGTATTGCAATGAACAAATGATATATTGTACCATATCAAAACACTAAAGTTTTTACTGAACCCACAATTGCTATTACTGAAAAACAAATAAGAAAACATAATAAAGCAACAAGAGAAGAAGAACCAGCGCATGAACAAAAAAAATCCACAAAACTAGAAACTGTAAAGACCCAGCAATCCAAAAATAGAATAGGCATATAAATAGAGAATCAATACAATAAATAACCAGCGGTTTAAAAAATTAATAAAATGCATACCCTAACAACACAAACACTGAAGCAGTAGATTAGGAACTCAAAAGACCCTCACGAAACCAGCATGTTGAAACAATCACTTCAAAAAACTTTAAAGTTGCAGAGCAATGAACCTGAAAAGTATGGGCTGGAAGCTCCCATCCATGACGCCTAGGCATGGTTGGCACTCACTGTACTCCAAACTCGTCAAATCAACACCATCTAACACTCGAAAAACACCATTAGACGAAAATGCGAACAAAATCGAGCACCTGAGTTTCAAAACCACCGGCTCCAAAGTTGCTCTGCGCTGGTCTTCGAGGTCTCAGTAACTTCCCGGACAGTTCAAGCCCGACCCAGAACCCAAAAACGAATATTATAAGGACCCAAGAAGTTCGTTGTGGAACTTTCTAGGGTTCGAGAAGCACAATTCATCGATCAGATCCAGAGTAGGCTTTTGAGGAAGAAGAAGAGAAAATTGAATTTAGCACATTCAGTCCCTACACTGATAATGAAAAATAGTGCCGGCTTGCTAATTTAATATAAATTTTCTGTAGGTCCCTGTTAAGCTCTAGTTTTGCTTTTTGGTCCCTAATAATTGCTGAAAAGGGCCTGTACAGATTATACTTTCCAAAAAAGGAGAGATAGTTGACGATTGACAGATCAGGACCGTCCATCAAATCAGAGACTCGTTATGGTAGAATCTTTGTGGTTAAGCGGTTATCTTTTCGTTGAATGGTCAAAATCAAGGTGTGGCCCACGCACTTCGCGTTGCGCTGAAAACAAAATTACTTTCCAATTTTTGTCGAAACACGTTTATGGAAACATATAAAAACACTTTTTACCAAGAAAATAGGTTTTATACTCACAAATATCGGGATTTACTTGATATTTTTGTTTCTTAAAATATAAAATGATTATTTTTTTATTATTGATACACTACTACAATGACGCATATGTCACTTGAGGCCTTGACTTGCCATTTCTGTATCTAGGTTTCCTTTTATTTTTTATCTTTTAAATGATTTTTTTTTTGTCTAAATCATGATATTTTTGAAGTGAGCTCGTGAGCCATATGGAATTAGCACTTTTAAACCATATCATACTCATGTTAATCTCCATTTAAGTTGGGTAGGACCGCAAGAGTGGCAAAGCTCTTCCTACCGCACTCAGACGAATTCTCATTCGAGCCGGGTATGACCACAAGGGCGGCAAAGCTCTCCCTACCAAGTTTCAATGCAGATGCGTTCTCTAAGTCTCGTACTCTAGACCTCAGGTTAAATTGGAACAACCCTTTATTATCAGTTGACTCATGCGCTTGGTGGTTGAGTTAAATGGTTTTGTATGTCGTGGACTCACAATTTTTGTGAGTTTAGTCCATAATTACAGTTCTGCATACATTTAATCTTTGCATTGAACTAATTTTTTTATTTTACCCCTATTAGCCGGTTGTAGCATGTCAGTTTGTGTTACCTTAGCAAACTTGCACTAAAGATATAATATTGCGTTTTTGTTTTTTTCTTTATAGTCCGTCAAAACGGATGTCGTTTTAGCTGTTGATTTTGAAAGAGAAAAAAACTGTACCGTTTAGCAATCTCGCCTCAACAAATGACAATTATAATGAGTCGACCTGATGACGTGTTTTTAATAACTGATATGACACAAATTGTCACGTTAAAACCAGATAATAATGGTAGAAAAAAATGAAAAAAATTGTTCATACAATGACAAAATGTATACACAACTCTATTTATAGGCTAAACTAAAAAAAATGTATTCGTGTTCATGTGAGGCAAATCATTTAACCATTTAATATTTATTCATAAAACAAAAAGTTAAAGAAAAAGATTTCTTATGCATAATATTTTTTTTCAAGTCCCTCAAACAAACAAGTAAATTCTAATTTAAGGACGTATAGTGAAATTGATGTAATACAAGGACGTGAAGGTAAATATATGACAATAATATATGAAGAAGCTTTTGACTTGCACAGTTGCTTATCAAGTGAGCTGCCCCAAGAGATCAAAAGTAATAAACTAATGTTGCTGTTGTTTCTTTCTACACTGGATTTGGAATTTTGTCCACAAATCTTAACATTATTTATACAAATTATAGAGAAAATCAACACCTTTAGTTCATAGAGTCCCATTTAATATTGTTGCAGGGTCCCCCTAAAGGCTAAACATAATGATTTTGGAATCTTTATTTTTATTTGTTTTTTAATAAAAATGTCTCTCCCCCATTTCATGTTGGCTTCCAACAACAAAGTATCAAAATCATTAATTGTTGAATACATTATTTTGACACCGATCAATGTGCATGAATTATAGATATGTATTAATTGCTCTCTTTATTTTTAAATGATTGTCTAATTTCTTATTTTTAGAAACAAAAAATTAGGTTGGTTATGTTTCATATATCATATTGTAATCTTATTAACTTGTTCTTTTTTTTTTTTTTATGGAACTCTTATTCTCTTATTCTAATTAATCTATTTTGAATATATTAGTTCATGCGTAATTAGTTTTTAAATTAATTTATTACAGACTTTTACAGAAAATAGATAAGAGTAATGTTGTATGTCTTATCTACATATATGATTACGTCATTGATGAAACAATCACCACCGTTCTATAGGTTAGGCTCCTATCACCATTCTTCCATATTGCCTTCATAAGTAGAATGCCCAAAATCTGAGAAGAGATGCTCGTTATGGCCCCAAACCACATCACGATTAATGGCATGCTTGCCAAGTTACAAAAATTTGGTCGATGCATTTGGAGGGAGAGCCACAAAAATGTAAGACTTTAAAAAAGGGAAAAGTTAAGGCAAATAACCATAGTGTTCCACCATTTGAAAAGCGAGACATTCACAAAAGCCTAAGAAGCTACAAGAGAGTTCTTCTTCCCTCATTCGTATACAATTACCACAAGGAGAGATGCTCACCCTTCTTCGTATACAATCACCACAAGAAGAGATTCTCACCCTTCTTCATAGACGGACACCAAAATTGAACTCCAAGTCACGTGAAAAGCTCCTCAAATCCAAAACATCTCCTCAAACACTTAGTCACCACTAAAATCTTTGCCTCGCCAGATCATCTCCAAAGTCTCCGTCTCATCGGTTCACCTCCAAGATCACCACCTCGTCAGGTCACCTCAAGCGCTACTCAATCACCTCACTAGGACACCACCAAAATACATCGCTCTACTTGTACACTAGGATGCAAATTAAAGCAATGGAGTCTCATATGAGTTTCAATCCTCCCTGTAATTACTATAAACCGCCTCCTAGGGGGTGACGCAATGGTCAAGACACACATCTCCACGTAAGAGGTCGTGTGTTCAAATCTCATTGCGTCGGGTGGAGTTTGGGGTTAAAAGGGGAGAGCTACCCCCTGTTGTGTAGCTCAATCTAAAAAAACAAAAAAAACTATAAACCCATAAAAATAATTTAAATTCGAAAGCCCACTTTATATAACAGTTCAGGCCCATTATAAGGCCCACGTGCCCAAACCATGAGCTAAGTACTAATCTCACTAACATTTCTCACAGCTGCATTTTCGCATTCTCTCTGTTACGGACAAGTGAAACACACTGAAAAATGAGCGCGATTTCGAGTTCGTTGGGTCTATCACCCTATCCCAGACTCCTGCCATCACCTCGTAATTTTCTCATTTTCTCTCCTTCTAATGTTTTTTGTCGATTATGTGATTATCAATTGATTTCAGTTTCCTCCCCATTTTTTTTAATTATTAGAGGAATTATAATTGCTACTGTTGCCTACAAACCTATCTAGTATCGATTCTTGCTATCATGTTCATTTTTTTTGTTTCCTTGATCTTATCAGTTGATGTCATTGCTCAGATTTCATTTCTTGAATGGTTGATGATTGTGATCTGAATAGGTTCAATGCTGAATGTTGAAGTCTCTAATATATTTGGGGATGGGAGCAGTTTACTTTTATATTTTTTTGAAATGGGTTCATTTGTGTAATCTGATTGTGCTTGAAATTTGAGTGCAAATTGCCCACTTATCCACTAGTTTGTTAGTGTAAATCTGCACCTGTACAGTGCTTGTCTTATTTATGGATCATGATTGTGTTGTCTGGTTATTATGTTTGCTTTTGGAATGCTGTTCACATGTTTGTATGTACACAAAATTTATAGGCTCTTCTCTGAAGCCACTGGATCAACGTATTGGGAGTGCGAGCAAATTTAGCTCATCATATTTTCCAAAGAACCTGGGAACTACCTCCAGAAGGCCACTTGTAGTTGAAGCTAGGTATTGTTTTTGTTATTAATTCACGACCTTACTACTTCTCAATGTGTAAGTTGAAGAGCGAATTGCATGATAGTTATTTTATTTGTCTTTAAAATTTTATAAAATGTGAGTTTACTTTTACCAGTTATATTTTTGGGCATTGCCCGTAGCATATATATTTGTAGTAGGCTATGTTTGAAGTTAACACAAAGCTTGGAAGTGCTGTTTCATTGACTGAAAGGATTTTAAAAAAGAATAAGAACTGAAACTTGGAAATATTGTGTAACCACATTTCAAATTTAATTACGAGACAAAAAAAAATGACAAATTAGAGGATTAAGAAGATCACAGGGGAAAGTTTGTTTCACAGTATTTACTTAATTACTTGTGCAGTTGAACATAGCAGTAAGCTGTTGGGGCTCTTCTCAGATTTTAAATAACTGGGGAAAAGGGTTAAGCTGGGTAGGTTAGTTGTAGGTCTTAGGATCTATTAGAGTATAAAACTAATATTGGGCCTTCAACTTTTAGTTTAAACTTTTAGTTGAGTTCGTTTTTCACATGGTATCAGGGTCTGATTGACCTAGAGCCTAGAGGTCACTAGTTTGAATCCTGCCCCACCTTGATTATTATTTTTTATTACAACACAGGGAAAGAACACCCGTGCAAAGCAATACCGTGCTTGCATGTGAAGGGGCGTTGAGTATTATTTAATATATGACTTTCAACTATCAACTTAAGCTTTTGGTTGAATTGGTTCTCTACAAGTTCAAACTTGTTGAAGAAGAGGGTTTATTTTTTATTTACATTTTTTCCTCTTTATTTCTTAAAATTGCTATCAATCATCATGGCAGATTATTTAAACCTGTTGCATGTGTTAGGTTCTTTTTGGACCACCTTGTTTCCTGACATTCACATTTTCTTTTTCCCATTCTCTTTCTTTCAGAGAGGTGATTTCTGTTTTTTTCCTCCACTCTTGGTATGACTAGAAGTCATAATGTGGGTTCCTGGTGATTGTGTAATTTTCAGAGTTGATGGAAGAGCAGACGCTGTAAGCATTTTTGTTGGTGGATTTGTTCTTGGAGGAGCTGTTGTTGGCGCACTTGGCCTTATATTTGCACCTCAGGTGATTCTTATATGGATGATAATTAACTCTTGCTACTGGATATGGTTAGAATTGTGTCGGCGTCACTTATATCTCCTTTGTTAGATCATTCGTCACTTCTACCACTGAATCCCCTTTCTTGACCAAGAAGCTTTGGGTCTTTTACAGCTTAGCATGGCTCTAGTTGGAGAGAACAGAAAGAAATTGTTGAAGAAACTTCCCTTTTATGACGAAGAGAAAGTTATGGAGGTGAGAGCTTGGAAGAATATATCACTTACAATTGCCCCTTGCTTTTTCATTACACCCTGTCTTCATTTATACTCATGCTTTGCTGAATATGATGCTTCCAGATTTTGCGGGAAGTATTTTTTTTTTGTATGCTTAATGTTTATATACTTCCTCCATAGTCATTACTGTCTCGGAGAGCTTGTATTGGTTGCTATACTGCAAGATACCTGAACATGGGTTGCTTATTAAGTTCCGTATATTTAGTACCATATATAAATTTCTTTTGTATCTGTTCTGAATTCCAATAAGCTAGTGATCCCCTTTATGACCACACCATACTATACTATGGGCTAAATCATTCATGCAGTACTGCTTTATAATTTGGCTACACTTTGACGATTAACTTATTATGCGAGTTTTTCAAAATTCAGAGAAATCCAAAAATGCTGGCTGATAAGATTGAACAGCTTGACAATGCCTAAGATACCGCTGCTTCTCGGCTCCGCACAACAAATATCCAGGTGAAAGGTCTGTGAACTAAGATGAATATGGAGCTTAATGAGATTCTTCCTCATTCAGTTGTGGTATTATTGACTTTTACGAGCTGTGGCCTCTAAACTGATTCATGTGTTGTAATTTCTAGATAGTTGTTTCCACCAATGTTGCTGTAATTTCGATGCATAGGGATGTAATGGTATGGAAAAGCTACTCAAGTATTTGTGGCAAGTTCTATGAAGCATAAAATGGCAGCTGCTGTTTGTTGTGTGTAACAGTTGATGTTCCTAGCAAATTGTTTGGCCAATATAATCATTTTGTCCGTATGACTGACGATTGTGATATTAGCAATCATTGAGGCAGAGTTATCTGTTTGATTGTATCCTCAGCCCCTCCCACACCAGAGATCCATTTTTAATTTGTCATCTGTATTTGCACGAATATTGTTGAGCTTATAATTTGAGAATTGGACTGCATTTTCGGTTGTTCTCATGCGTGTCATCAACATGGGTAGCTTGTTACGCTGCCCTTTTCTAGTCATTAGTTAGACCTTGAACCAACCTTGTGTATGGTCTTGGTCCAAGGTAATTGGTAGTATGAAGCCTCCCAGAGTTGTTACACGAGATGTACTTGCAACATTCTGCATCCCCAGGGATTGTTACTTGACAGCCACTGACTATATGTTACTTGGTCTCATTCTCTGAGAAACCTTTCTAGGAATGGCTGTTGCTTGCATTTGTTTTTTGTTATGGATGCTATTGTTGAGGTGCTTATGTGTTCTGCACAAAGATATTTCTGAGTGATATTATTGAACAGACAAGTCAGGATATTTTGTGTGTGTGTGTGTAATTGATAGTTAAAGTAAGACGTGATGGTATAATTTACTTGGCTTTTTAACTGGATATTCTCTGAAATCGGAGTGTTATCCACCATCCGCCATGGATGATGGACATTCTCACTCGAGGTCCTTTCGATCTCGTCTGTATGCAAGCCACGTGTACCTCACAATTGGCCCATGTTACAACCCAGCATATACATACAATATGCATATATGCATGGACAACAAGTGGCTAAATTCAGCAAATGGGCAAGGGTGTCTGGAAAACTACTTAGGTCAGCAACCTGTGGCTCACATGATCAATGTTACTTGGAAAATGAACATGATCTTATCTCCAATCTTGACACTATATTCACCACTCGTTCCTTAAATTTGTTTGCAACCATAGTTTTTGGATTTGCTGCAAATGTGTGTCAGTGAATAAAATAAATATAGAAGAAAGAATCAAACTGTATATATAGTGAAGAAGCAACTGGTCTGTTTAAGCTACAAGCTTTAGAGCAGTTATCAGTTGCAGCCATGGCTAGCCACGCAGCTCTAGCTTCTTCGCGAATCCCAGCAAACACCAGGCTCGCAGCTACTTCCTCCAAGGGCATGATCTCCCACTCCTTTGCCGCTCAGGCCTTCTTCTCTAAGGTCTGTGTCTTGATATGCTAGCTGCATCTTTACCATATATGTTGCAATTAATTAATTCGATTCTTGATTCTTTATTTTTGGATTCTGCAGAGGCTGGAAGTGCCCGAGTTCGCTGGACTGAGGACCACTTGTGTGACCTACGCCACCAATGGTAGGGAGGGGTCCTTCTTTGATGCTGTTGCTGCTCAGCTCACTCCCAAGGTTGTTCAATGTTACTCCACTTATTTGATTCATATAGTAGTTGTAATTGAAAACTAGAAACTGATTCATGTTTTGTTAACTGTACTACTTGCATGCAAAGCACGTTCATAAGCTAATAATTATATGTAGAAACTCTTCACAGTTGAAACATAACCATAGTAATCAAATTTGGGCAAACTCTTGAACAGCTTATGTATGTTCTCAAGATTCATTTTCCGTAGACATACAGGGTATGTTCAGGTTAGTTTGATAGTCAAGGCCTTGAGGGGATATTGGATATTTGTCCCCAAATTGAAATAGCTATTAAATGCTCCAATGATTAGTAAACAAGGTAAAATATTGGTCTCTTAACTGAAGATGTACAATTTTCTTTGAGTATGTGCTTGTGATGTTGAAGTCATCCACGAAAAGTCATTTGCTAATGTGGCACGTTCTGTTCTTTGATTTATTCTTATAATCAGGTTGTAGAATCTGCTCCTGCTAGGCAGCAAACAGAGGCCAAATTGAAGGTTGCAATCAACGGGTTTGGACGCATTGGCAGGAACTTCCTCCGATGCTGGCATGGCAGGAAGGACTCACCCCTTGATGTTGTTGTTGTCAATGACAGTGGAGGTGTCAAAAATGTAAGTAATTTGGTCATTTCTTATCTGTAAAGTCTCTGCTGAAGAAAAGTGAAACTGATTTCAGTTTACTGGTTAATATCTTGATTGCAGGCCTCACACTTGCTCAAATATGATTCCATGCTGGGAACCTTTAAAGCAGAGGTGAAAATAGTCGACAATGAAACCATCAGCGTCGATGGCAAGCACATCAAGGTTGTCTCTAGCAGGGACCCCCTCAAGCTTCCATGGGCTGAACTTGGCATTGACATTGTTATTGAGGTAATTAAGACCTTATATTCATTTCTCGAATATTATTCAATGAATGAAGAAGCTTTCACTTAATCACCAGTTCTTGCATGACGTGTAATACAATTATTTAATATACAGGGAACTGGTGTGTTTGTGGACGGCCCTGGAGCCGGGAAGCACATCCAAGCTGGAGCAAAGAAAGTTATCATCACTGCTCCAGCTAAGGGTGCTGATATCCCAACCTATGTTGTTGGTGTAAATGAAGGAGACTACGACCACGATGTTGCTAACATTGTCAGGTTAGTTCTGAAAGAAGCTTCTTTACTGACAAATCAAGCATTACCCGTATCAGATTATATATAATGGATCTTGAAACTGATTGTGGTATTGGTATTTTCAGTAATGCTTCTTGCACAACAAATTGTCTGGCTCCTTTCGCGAAGATCTTGGATGAGGAATTCGGTAATTCTTCTCAGACTCACTTTCTTATTCCATTCTCTTGCTGACTGCTGCTTAGAGAAATTTATCCTGTTGACGAATCATTTAATGTCTTGCAGGTATTGTCAAGGGCACCATGACAACCACTCACTCCTACACCGGAGACCAGGTAATGATACATGCTAAAAGTTTTATTCTCGAATGCAACCTAATATTTTGTTAGTTTACATATATAGGATATAGCATTTGATCATATACATTACGGTAAAATGCAGAGACTGTTGGATGCTTCTCACCGGGACTTGAGGAGAGCCAGGGCTGCAGCACTGAACATAGTGCCAACAAGCACAGGTGCAGCCAAGGCAGTGTCTCTAGTGCTGCCCCAGCTGAAGGGCAAGCTCAATGGCATAGCGCTGCGAGTGCCTACTCCCAATGTTTCAGTTGTTGACCTTGTCATTAACGTCGCAAAGAAGGGCATTTCAGCTGAAGATGTCAATGAAGCCTTCAGAAAGGCAGCTAACGGGCCACTGAAGGGCATTTTGGCCGTGTGTGATATCCCCCTCGTGTCAGTTGACTTCCGGTGCTCTGATGTTTCTACCACCATCGACTCTTCATTGACCATGGTCATGGGAGATGATATGGTTAAGGTGGTTGCTTGGTACGACAATGAATGGGGTTACAGGTGAGGATACATCGCAATGACACAACACAAAAATCTATAAAATTATATGTAGCTCAAAATGCTAATCATTGATCATAGGATGTAATAGTATATATATAACTATGGCTATGTGATTGTGCAGCCAACGTGTCGTGGACTTGGCACATCTGGTAGCCAACAAATGGCCCGGCGCATCAGCAGCAGGAAGCGGAGACCCACTGGAAGACTATTGTGTGAAAAACCCGGCTGATGAGGAATGCAAAGTGTTCGATAGTTAGTTTTTCTCTCTTCATTTTTTGGCTAATCGTCGAGAGAGCCAAGTTTTTTTAATGTTCATGATTGCCAAATGTTTTACTACACTTTGTAATGACAGCTGAGGGAGAGCAGAGCTTTCAAATAAATTCACTAAAGCTGTGCTTTAAGTTTGTACAATAATGTTTTGGAGTAACATTAGCTGATGATTTTTTGTCATTTGATAATAACTCATTCATTTGATGAAATTTACATTTCTGTTTTCTGATTCTTGGCATGGTACCTTCTTGAGATTTGTCATGTATACGAGACAGTAACCAAGAATTTCATTTTTAGCCTTACACCCCCCGCGATATCTTAAGAAAAACTACGAGGACAAAAGGTAAACTAAAAGGTAAGAAGAATATTGCAAAGATACATAAAAATGATGATTGTAACAAGAAAAGAGAGTGATGCACTTCTTTGAATTGGGTCAGAAGAGCACACTAAGATTTGTCGTCTTCCTGTTCACGTGTAAGTTTCATTTTTGGAGGTGGAGTTAGAGGATCGAGTCCTTGCTCGTTCTTAGAGTCTGCACAAGAATAACGTGTTGATAGCGGGAGACTCGAATGTGTGCTCAAGAATCTACCTGAGACGTAAGAGTAAAAATCTACTCCGGGGATCTGAACCACTACTCACTAAAGAAAACTCTAACTAGAAAAAAGTAGAGAGAAAATATCAATGTAAAGAATGGTTGGTGTTGGTGACACGAGATACACAATTTGTAGACCACATAGGTGCTTGAGTTCCAGCTTTTTGGGTGCGCCATCTGTGGGCATCAGGTGAGATTTGGAGGTCCCACATGCCCTTCAAGCATCACGAAGATGAGTGAAATGTCTTCCGCATTGGGTAACGTCCTAGTGTCATTGTAAGGTGAAGAATCTTGGAGTTGCTATGACGAGGCGAGGATCTTGGATGTGATCCGGTGAGACGAGGAGTTCTGAAGGTGACCCGATGAGGTGGGGTACCTTGGAGGTGACATGTTGATGAGGGGACTTTGAAAGCCTCTGGCAAAATTAAGTATAAGCAACTTGGTTCGCATACCGTCCTACCCAAACAAATAACTCTAACGAAGATCTTGAGAACTTAGCTAAAGTATTAGCAACTCGGTTCGCACATCGTCCTACAAAATTGAACTATGTTCTATTAAATTGACCAACGATCGAATTGACATATATCATCATAACCAAACCGAAGGCACCAGTGTTACCCTCCCCTCCGATCTGCAAGACATTGACGACATCTTGAGTGTCTGATTCGACAATGATGTCCCACCACCCTCGCTCCCATACCCACCGAATTGCTTCTCGATTGCGAGAGCCTCTACTCTTCTCACCTCCACCCTCCCTGGCCAAGATTGCCGTCCTCCTTCCCAGTACCGACCACAATGATCCCTGACCACCCAACCCACTTTGATGCGACTTGAGCTATCAAACACAACAGCATACGTGTTTACGACCGCGGCCGAGCCCCAAAGCCCGTCCCACGTCCCCCCCTTCCCTTCCCTTTCCATCCCTTCAACCCTAGCTTCCAACCAACCATTATTCACTGCATTTGCCATAGACAACACCACACTCGGCCTCTAAAACTTCCATTTCCATACCCGTTTGTTACTACTCTTCCACAAAGCACATTCAACGTACATACATGTGACTATTGTCTCCATGTCCCCCACCACCACCAATTGATTGAACCACTCTGCTGGAGTTAGGCAGTCCCTTATCAAGCACCCAACCTTGCCAAAACCCATGCACTAGCTAATACACTAAACTTGAGCAATTGTTGTGAACAAATAGTTTAAGGGTGTTATGCACCGTGAATTTTTAAATTGTGTAAATTCGTGTTTGGGAACAAAACTACAAGAAATGTTTGTGTAATTACCCACTTCTTCTTTTTAATGGTTACCATAACTTTACATGATCAATAGATTTCAAATTTTCTGTTTACTTTTTTGGAACAAATAGGAAGTAAAACATATTTCATCTAAAATATTTTTAACATATGAGTGTTCATAATCTCAATCATGATTTATTGGCTGAAACTCTCAACCAATACACAAAGTAAATGGATCCGGGTGAGTAGTCAGTGCCTATAAATTTATCGGGACTGATATAAATGTTAATTGACGAGATGACTTCAACTCATTGGCATAAACTTATTGGCTATCACTTATTGGCCGATAGCCAATAAATCAGTGCTGAATTTTTTTTTTACGAAATTACGGATATGTATAGATAGTTCCTAAATTCCAAAATCCATAATAGGGGGAAAAAAATACCGGTCAAGTTTAATTTTGACACCGTTATAATTCAATCAACGAGTACCGTAACGATAAAGGAAAAAAAAAAAAAAAAAGGGTAAAAGACGCAAACTTGATTGAAGACACACCAGATCAAAGCCATCGTCTTCTATAGTTCTATATCCCCATAGCCGCGTAACAGAAAAAACTGGAAAATCCCCAAATCCCATTTGATTCGATTCGTTTCGTTTCGTTTCCCAAAAACCTTGACAGATCAAAAATCTTGAATCAACCCGTTGCCGCTGATTTTGATTCTATTTCCAATCCAATTGGAAATGAGACGATCTCTCTTATTTCTTCTGCTATTTGCTCTCCTATCTTCTTCAATTAGTGGCTCCTTCTCAGATTCGAGCAAGTCCCTCTTCAAGCCTACTCCACAGGGTTCCTATCTCTTCAAATCGCTTTTGCCCCCAAATCCGTAAGTACCCATATCCAAATCTACGCACAATACATTGAATTGATCTGGGTTTCATTGGATAGATTATGGATTTTAGGGTTTTGTTGATTGACTAGGGTTTTATCGAATCTCAAATACATTTCTTTTTGTGTTATAAACTCAAATTTTCTGCATGAAAAATGATCCTACTTTAACAAGCTGATTCACCTTTTAATATCCTTTAAAATACGTCATCTTGGGTATTTCTTGAATTTAATATGTTTGATTTTGGTCATTGATCCAGTAACCCTGATATAGCACTGGTGGCTGATTTGGATGGGCAAATATATTTAGTGAATACTAGATCGGGGAAGCTTCACTGGTCGTTTGGATCCGGAAAACCTATTTATTCTTCTTATCAGGCTTTTGGTGACAGTGATGATGATAATCAGAAAGCATTTTTACCTGGGCATCAATTCTTTCTTGATTTGGGTGATGATTGGGAACTGTATTTATATCTCAATAGTGGTGGCTCAAGAATACCGGTATGCCAATTTTTACTTCATGTTCTTATGTGTTGATGTGAATTTTTTGGTCTACAATGTTTATATTGTGGTTTTGTGCTCCAGATAACCCAAATGAATGCTGATCAGTGCATTATGAGTTCGGATGATATAGTAAAAGATGGAGGAGTCACAGTACGATCAAAGAAAACTACTGTATTTCTTGTTGATGCGAAGTCGGGAAAAGTAATACATATTTATGGTGCTGGATCTCCGATTAAATATGGGGTTCAGGATGCTGAAAAGAATGCTGTTTTATTGGCGGAGGACGCTAAAGCAATAGTAAAGTCTGATGGTTTGGGTCTGGAAAAGGTGAAGAAGCTATTTTACATCACAAGGACTGATTATGAGCTTGTGCATTATGCGGCAAACAATAGCAAGGTTGCTTGGAGTTTGAACTTTGCTGAAATTGGAGCTAAGTTCAAATGTCAAGGGATTGTAGATTCATTTGACGGGGTCTCTCCTAATTCAGGTAATGAGTCTGCAGGAGATATTGAGTTGCCATTGCCTTGTCAAACAAAAGTTGATGTCCACCGAATTCGGGAGAGTAGGTTGTCTGGATCATCTGTATTTCCCATACAAGCAAGTGATCATTTTGGAATCGGAGGGTTTTCCTTGCCTGCTGCTGGTCAGAAGCCTCCCTTGTGGGCTATCCAGAACTCTCCAGTGGCTCCACTCAACAACGAAGCCGGAAACATTCTTGCTCTGCCCTCAATCACTGATGATAATCCTCCCTTAGTGGCTATTGACAAATCTCCAGTGTCTCCACTCAACAGTGAAGTTGGAAAAATTCTCGCTTTACCCTCTGTTGGGATTGAGGATTCTGGGAACGTGCTTATGGTCAGAGGAGATGCTGGTAAAATGAATGCCACAAGTATATATGCTAATTCTACTGAAACATCTTATGCATGGTCTTTTGCTCTATTCGTCATCACCCTTTTGTCCACTTTGTCTCTTTTTGTTTACCGTTCGTCAAAATTGAGAAAACAGGATAAGTTATATAAGCCATCTGAGGATTTCAAAGAGCAAGCTAGGACAACAAAAAAGAAGAAAATCCGGAGATCAGGAAATAATAAGAACAATGCCAATAATGAGAAAAGGGCAAATGATATTTCAGACGAGAATAAGGTTGAAGAGGCCAATGTGCTTCCAGTCATTGAGGGGAATGAAAGGAAATCAACGCTTAGCTTCACTGATTTCGTTGATGGTCGTGTAGATGGACGTAGGATCGGTAAGTTGGTTGTTTCCTGCAAAGAAATTGCTAAAGGAAGCAATGGTACCATTGTACTTGAAGGAATCTATGATGGCCGCCCGACAGCTGTTAAACGCCTTGTTCAGACTCATTATGACGTGGCTTTGAAAGAAATCCAGAATCTCATTGCTTCTGACCAGCATCCAAATATTGTTCGATGGTATGGAGTGGAGCGCGACCAAGATTTTGTGTATCTGTCCCTTGAGCGTTGCTTATGTAGCTTAAATGACTTGATTTATTTATATTCTGAATCTTTTCAAAATCAAGGAATTAGAAAGGATCAGAATTCTAGCTTCTCGAATGAGTATACAATTCAATTACATACAATTCTGGAAAATAACAAGAGTGCCGAATTGTGGAAGGCGAATGGGCATCCATCACCATTGTTGTTAAAGTTAATGAGGTCAGTATGGTCTTTAACATTTTCTTCCTCTATACTGTCAACTAGATAATAATGAGCCACTTTTGATCTTTCACTAATTTTGATCTTTCAATTAGGTTTTTGTGAAGATATGCTTCTGGTTTGTTTTGAAACATAAACATCAGAAACTTCATTGAGTTTACCTTTCAATTTAATACTTCCTTTAATGACCGTTTCCTATTTCTTCATTCTATCTTCTAGATTCTACTAAGGTCTAGCTTTCTGTTTTATGCCCTTTGTCACAGTTCCTGAGTTAATTTCCAATTGTAATTACCAATGTTATATCAACTTTTCCTAATTCTATATTATGACAATCTAGATTGACATGCTTGACATAAATAATTTATTTGCCTGTAGTGACTTTGTGCACGTTTCTCTGTTTATAAACGATATTGATTTACAATATAAGCCAACAAAAAATCAATGGAAATAGTTTACTTGTGACTTTTGAAGCTTTATTATTATAAAAGTGAGCACTTGATGATGGGCTAGGGTTCCTTAAGAAAGGGTAGAATGGGGAAGCAAATAATAAACTACATGGTGAAATGGTTATGGTTTGATAGGTTTCTTCTACAGGGATGTGGTTTCTGGGCTCGCCCACTTGCATGAACTTGGAATTATACATCGGGACCTAAAGCCTCAAAATGTCCTGATAAGTAAGGAGAAATCTTTCAGTGCGAAGCTGTCAGATATGGGCATTAGCAAACGCCTTCCGAGGGACATGTCCTCCTTTACGCAGCATGCTACGGGTAAGAAGTTTTAACTTGTTGGATCGGTCATGTTTGTCATTTCATGGAACATAATAAATTAGAATCCATGAGTTTTTTTTTACTGCATGAAGCCCATTGAGAAAATGTGGCGTTGGAAACCTATGTCATAATTTCTGTAGAATACTCCCTAGCACTTTGTATTTCTGTTTGCTATTATTGAATCAAAATTATGTTGAATTAGGAGTTTTAGCAAGCTTTATCTCAATCCCCTAGGTGTTTGTTGTATACCCTGACATGTGTACATAAAATTGATACAGCATTCTTGCTTCTTATTCTCATTATTCTCTATCGTAGGCTGTGGTAGCTCAGGCTGGCAAGCACCTGAACAACTTCTCCAAGGACGGCTATCGCGAGCTGTAGACTTATTTAGTTTAGGCTGTGTTTTATTCTTCTGTGTCACAGGAGGTAAACACCCTTATGGCGACAGTATTGAACGTGATGTTAATATTGTAAATGACCGGAAGGACCTATTCTTAGTGGAGAATATTCCAGAAGCTGTGGATCTTTTCTCTCATCTGTTGGATGCCAATCCTGATATGAGGTAAGAGTTCTCTTAAAAGTCCGACTTTAAATTAGTTCTTTAGTCCTAATCCACTAGTCTGATTAATTTTGTTATTTCCCCTTGTTAAATTACAAACGTGTTTCTAAAATTTTATCAATTTGGAAATAAAAAATCAATATATTTGAAGTTAGGCAGCTTATAGATTAGGTGTTTAGTATATATATGAGAAGAGGGGTTGCCAGGTTGGGGTAGGGCGAATGACTTTCTTTGCATTGCTCAAAGCTGCAAATTTGATGATTAGTTTATGAGATATTGTATAATGTGATTTGCAACATTTTGTAGGACAAGGGCCGTTGATGTTTTGCACCATCCCTTTTTCTGGAGTTCTGAGGCGAGGCTGTCATTCCTTCGAGATGCTAGTGATCGCGTCGAGTTGGAAGATAGGGAAAACGAGTCGGACCTATTAAAGGCATTAGAAGCTACTGCAACAGTAGCTTTGAATGGGAAATGGGATGAAAAGATGGAACCTGCATTTATCAACAACATAGGCCGTTACAGGCGCTACAAATATGACAGTGTTCGGGACTTGTTACGAGTGGTACGGAACAAGTTAAATCACTACAGGGAACTTCCTCAAGAGATTCAGGAACTCTTAGGGCAGGTTCCTGAAGGATTTGACGGCTATTTCTCGAGCCGATTTCCAAGACTGCTGATGGAGGTTTATAAAGTTATGTATGACCACTGCAAAGAGGAGGAATTCTTCCGTAAGTACGTTAGCAATAGCAATGTAATGTAGTGTAAGCGAAACGATCCAGTGTTTGTACTGTGTATTACATACATACTGAGGCTGACAACAAACGTAATGACAAGTCATGTACATTACTAACTATAGGTGCTAACTTATACCTTGTGATATGTTTGTATGTTCCTTGCTGTTTGTCTTCCCATGCATCCAATAAGTGAAGAAGATGAGTTTATTGACAGAAACTTCATACAAAAATAGCCTCCGGACATCATACATTATCGATCTATATACACATTAATCTTTTTTTATTTTGTACAGTAAATCTTATCTATAGTTGGAGTTACAGTGTGATTAAGTATTCGGATCAACTCAACTTTTGCTACCCTCGTGAGTAATTGGGCACTGTGCCTGCAGGGTTGATGGATTCTAATAATTCAAGTTGTTTTATAATAATCAGTTTTAGTAGAGAGAAAATTCCCATGTAAGCTAACCGTTCTTATGAATTTTTGCGTATCCGTCTGTTTTGTGCTTTGATTGAATCTTGGTGAGTGATTGAAACTTCCATATATTTTTTATGTGTGTATATATAAGAGAAAATAAAAATCTCAGCCAAATCTTAAGTAGTTGATACTCAATCATATCAATGAGTTGATTCAAAGCGTATTTGTCACGGACCGGAAGAATTGGCATTGTGCAGCTCCCCAAAACCCCGCATCCGGAAAGAAGAGTCAACATTTGTTTCACAAGTATAAGAATATGTCATATGACGAAAACCACCCTTATAGTGTATGGGAGAGACTCATTCTTGATTAGAACCACCCTTAAAACTCTTGGAAGAAACCCATTCGTTCGAAACATGACAGATATTATTTACAAGAATCACCCAAACCGAAAGCAGCCACCTACTCCTGTTTATTTGGTCCAAACTTGAGACAAAGCTGGAAGTCTGGAACCCAACCAATGTTGCAGATAATAGTACAAGAATCACTCAAATGACCCCACCTCACTCGTCTACTACCAATCTCAGTCAAACTCAGACCCACCCAGTTCACACATGTGTGTAGGTGTAGCAAAATATAATGATTGGTTCAACGTTAAATTCATTAAAATCCAAACACCTTTTTCACAACTTCTTTCTCTTCAAATACACTCACTTCACTTCACTTCCACAATCCACACTGGTTTTAAAACGACCATGATTTACTCCCAGTTTCTCTTCGTCCTCCTCACCTCACTGACAGTACTGACAAATGTTTCGGCTGTCGGAATAAACTACGGAACCCTCGGAAACAACCTCCCGCCGCCCAAGAAAGTGGCTCAGCTCCTCCAGTCCACCCTCGTCGACAAGGTCAAGATCTACGACTCCAACCCGGAAATACTCGAGGCATTTTCCGACACCGGCATCGACCTCATCGTCTCCGTCGAGAACTCCCGCGTCTCCAACCTCAGCTCCGACCTCTCCGCCGCCGACCACTGGTTCTCCACCCGCATCGCCCCCTTCCTCCCCGCCACCTCCGTCGTCGCCATCGCCGTCGGCAACGAGTACCTCACCACCGACATTTACGGCCTCGACCCCACCGCCCTCGTCCAGGCCATGCAGAACCTCCACGCGGTCCTCCTCGCGCGTGGCCTCCACCGCAAGATCAAAATCACCACCCCTCACAGCATGGCCGTCCTCGCCTCCTCCTTCCCTCCCTCCGCCGCCACCTTCGCCGCCGCTCTCACCCCCACCATCACCTCCATCATCTCCCTCCTCGCCGACACCGGCGCACCCTTCATGGTCAACGCCTACCCCTACTTCGCCTACCGCGACAATCCCGGAGCCGTCAATTTGCAATACGCGCTGCTCGGAAACGCCACCGGAGTCCACGACCCCAAAGGCTACGTCTACACCAACATGCTCGACGCCCAAATCGACGCCATCCGATCCGCCATCGACGCCCTCGGCTTCAACAACGGCTCGGTCCCGATCACCATCTCAGAGTCCGGGTGGCCGTCCAAGGGCGACGCCGGCGACATCGCCGCCACGCAGGAGAACGCGAGGACCTACAACACAAGGCTAATCGAGCGCGCAGCGCAGTCGAGCAAGGGTTAGAGAACCAACTCAATTAAAAGATCAATATTATACATGAAGTCCTTAGGACAAAATCGACATTTCCGTGTTTTTGCTGTTCAAAGAAAGCAGAGCTCAAGATTACAGTTGAAGTCCTTAGAACAAAATCGACATTTTCTGTGTTTTTGTTGTTCAAAGAGAGCAAAGCTCAAAATTATAGTTGAAGTTATTACTTGAAGTTCTTATTTATTCTTTCAATGCTATATTTTAATAGGTACGCCGATGAAGCCGAAGGACAAAATCGACATTTTCGTGTTCTCGCTGTTCAACGAGAACAAGAAGGAAGGAGGCGTGAGCGAGAGGAACTTCGGGATCTTCAACGGCGACGGCTCGAAGGTGTACGACGTGGACTTGAGCTGCCAATTTTGCAGCGACGACGGACCGATGGGGTTCGGGGAGAAGCTGACACGCGTGGCGGCGCGTGGGCCGTCGGTGTGGTGCGTGGCGAAGCCACACGCCGACGAGAAGGTGCTGGAGGCGGTGGTGGAGTTCTGCTGCGGCGCCGGAGGCGTGGATTGCAGAGAGATCTACGAGGGTGGTGATTGTTACAACCCGAATAACAAGATTCACGCACATTCTTCATTTGCCATGAATGCTTATTACCAAATGCATGGCAGAAATTACTGGAATTGTGACTTCAAAGGGACTGGCCTTGTCACCTTCTCTGATCCAAGTAAGCACAACGTACCATTATTTTAAAATTCAAGTTAATTATTGTTTACTTGAGCATTAAGTAACCATTGTTTTTAACTTTATTTATTATTTTTTTTTTCATTCATCAGGCTATGGGAAGTGCCAGTATCCACAACAGTAAATCATAGCTTTGTATTGTGTGTTTGGTTGTAGTAAAATTAACTTTGGATCAATGTTAATGTAAGATGTGGGGTTTTTGTTTGCTATATGAATTGAAATTTGAAAACTTGGGTCGGTTTGTCTGGTAATTAGTAGGGGAATCCGAAGTTTGTTCTTTTATGGGAAGAAGATAAAGATTAAAAACAGAGCAGCACATGGTGTGTGCTACAAAAGCTTAATGTTACCACAATCAGAGGCTTTTGGGTTTGAAAAAAGTTGTCTCCTTTTTAACTTTCTGGATCTGCTTTCTTGTTTCAAACACACAAAAAGTTGGGGACTTTTAAGAAATGGGCCATGGTCTTGATTTCCCATTTGATCTGCAGTGAACTTCACTGGGTACCCGAAATCCAACCCGTTTAGGGTTCGGGTTAACTGAAGAAATTGGGTCAGGTGTACCCACAAAGACACAACATTTTATGTCTAAAGCCCGACCCTAACCCGAAACCCTACAACTATATAGAGTCAGGTTAGGGTCAGGATTCATCAGCCTGACCCGACCCGAACTTTTGACACCTCTACAGTGAAGTACCTGAGA
This sequence comes from Pelargonium nanum, assembly GCA_036897485.1. Classification (NCBI taxonomy): domain Eukaryota; kingdom Viridiplantae; phylum Streptophyta; class Magnoliopsida; order Geraniales; family Geraniaceae; genus Pelargonium; species Pelargonium nanum. The sequence continues at coordinate 51,257 of JAYMTF010000102.1, forward strand.
GTCAAGACACACCAGGCTGGTTTTACATCTCATGTTGCTTCAATTGGTTTTGCTGGGATAAGCCTAACACATTTGCATCAACAAAGATGAAAATCCATAGTACAATTGACTTCTTGTACAAGACAAAGACAAGTTAAAATGTGTTCAATATTGGCTTCAAATTGTCATACAAATGTGCAGTTGTGTACATAAAACAAGATTTTGGAATAGAAAATGCTTCCAACTTGTATTCCTATGAGAACTGACATGATCATGTGTATAAACAATTGTGATGCTGTAAACTTTGAGTAGTGTGGACAATGAATCTCATGTTATGATACAATATGGTGTAAGAAACAAAACGAACCAAGTTTAATTGCACGGATGAATCTCGCTAGCATTGCTCGTCTCTGTTTGTCTCCTCTTTGGACTCCTCCCCAACTCGCAGTCCTTGTCGTTTTCAGATAAAGATCTATCCACTTTTCTTCTTTTGCCTGAACTCTTTGAATCGTCTTTCTTCTCGTCCATTAATGACAAGAGCCGCTGGATATGCCTAGAACGTGAGCTACCCAGTCTAGATGAGTTTGGATCACTGGGGGCAGTGCGGCGTAACTGCCTAATAATCTGCAAGAAATGGAAGAAAAGAGCAACAAGGCAAACTATTGCGCAAATAACGAAGAGGCCCCAGAAACTTTTGAGGTGAAGCCGATCTGATTCAATCTCAGCATTATCCAAAGTGCAGCTGCTTTGCATCATCCACTTGTCATGAATTCTCTGTAGATCACCATTCTCGGCTAGTGACAATATAGCAGTTGACATGTCTACCGTCAAGGGAGAGTCCCGCTGAAATGCCTATTAAACAAATTACGAAAGAAATTGAAGAAAAAGAAGTCAAAATCATATGCCATTTCCATTATGAACTATGAAGCAGTGGATAACCATATTAGAAACACATTCATCAAAAGATTAACAAAATCGGATTTTGAATGAAAATTTTGAATTTGTGTTCCTTAAATGAGTAATTATAGATACTTCTGCGCTAAGGGTTTTAAAAGTAAGGAGAGCCCCAGTAAATAGATACTCACAAAGCCCCAGCCGCTTTTAGTGAACTCTTGACCAATGACTTTGAATGTGCATTGGCTTGAGAGGAAGAGATCGACATAAGGGCGCTCATCTACAATAGCAGCCACACCTCCCTTTTTAGGCCCGCGATGTAGTGCCCTTGCATATTCTTCGGGAGATCCAAGAGCAACAAGCCTAGATTTAGATATGCCTAGTTCCTCTGTCATATAATGTTCAGCAAAAGAACCCACTTGATAACCGATAGGGTCATCGCTTTTTCTCAAGCTTTCAATTCCTTTAATAGGAGAAGATAGCTGCTGCACTGTGAGGATTGACGTTAAACTTGCAGTGTAGCTTGAGTTGATTATTAACACAACAAAGAGCCATATGATTAAAACAAAGCGACCAAGGGTGCTAACAGTATTCTCTCCTGCAAAATGGATAGATATCCCAAATCAATGAGTAAAAAAAAGAAGAAGAAGAAAAGGGAGGCTTAAATATTATGCAAGAAACTGTCACTTACTATGGGCAAAAAATAGAGTTGACAAGCTAAACCTGCAGGGTGAGCAAATAAGAGATGAATCAGAAATCAAATATATTGAATGTTACGGAGATGTTATTTGAGGTTAAGTCATGTCTAATTTTAGTATCTACAGAGTGAGCAATTGAGCATCTAGCTACCCGAAAAATAGAAGAGGAAAGTAACTCCTATTGAGCATCTGGCTATAAATGAGTAATACACTAACATGCTATTAGGCAAGATTCACTCTTCTAAAATCATCCATGAAAGCAAGGAGCACACGGCATATTAAACTTCATCCACAAAAAAAGAAAAAAAAAAAAAAAAAAAAAAAATCAAACAGCAGATTTGAAGAACTTATAGGTGGCCCTATGCTAGACGTATGATAGAAATTTTCGTTTTGTCGCGTTCATTTATGTCTTAACTTTACAACAGTGGGTTGCATGTAATTTACTAGTATGCATGGAGCCCGTGACGATTGTTTTAGTAAAATTGCGCAATTTACAATCGAACGGCTAGTTTTGAGCCACAGGTTAAGGAGGGCGCGCACTTAGATCCCACTTTTTAGCTCACACGCCTCTAAGATGATCAAACTAATGTCGAGTGATGTCCTTGGCCCCTTATCAAAAAAATTTCCGAGGTCCCGTTTTGCAAAGGGGTACCATCACAGATTTTGGCGGAAAATGCCAAAGAAGGTGGCCCTACGCTTGTCGTATAATTTTGTTACGTCACGTTCCTTTGTGTCTTATCTTTCCAACGGTGGATCGCACGTAATTTACTAGTGTGTGTGGAACCTGTGACGATCGAACAACTTATTGTAAGATATACGCCAAAAAGAACGCGCACTTGAGTCCTATTATTGAGCTCACACACCTATAATATGTTACCATTTACATGTTTTTGGTTGGAGCTCATCTCCATTGACTGCATGCAAAAAACTCATAAACATCAAATTATCTATCAAGCTATTCATAGTACAGCTATGCACATATGTTCTCAAACCTG
>JAYMTF010000103.1:0-53809 GCA_036897485.1 Pelargonium nanum
AAATTTAATTAGTTAGCTTCTTGGTGACCAGGAAATGCTAAAGCAACAGAAATGGTTCCATCTTTTGTCTCCACCACTAACAAACAGAAACAATATCAGTCACTGGAAACAGAAATGACCACTATTTACCTCTTTTTTCTGCACAATAGTGTACAAGAAAATTATACTGTAAATAATTGTTATCAATTCAAATCTTTAGCTATACATCATTCCCATTTCATCAAATATTGCCATGAAAGAGGGAAGACAATTAACCACAGAAAATAGCAGTTTTTTTTTCCTTCTCCAAGCCAATTGCATAATTTGAGCAAGTGATGAAAATTCATATAATAAGGGTTTATTAATTCTTAATATTGTTTTGTTATACACAATGTTAATTTGAGTGTTTTGAGGAAATACAAAAAAATTAGCAAGAACACAATAAATATCTCTCCAATACATGGTAAAGAAGTCGATTGTTGACAGATAGATAATGAAATTAAAGCAGATGTAGAAAAAAAAAATACTGAAATCCGAATAAGTGATTAAAAAGCTCAGAAAAATAGCAAATCAGAGAACAAGGTACAAAGAAAAGAGGCAGATCAGACATAAATTACCATTAGCCTCCTCCATTAGTAGAATTGGGCAAGAAAGTGAGTGAAGCTCAAGAAATGGGCAATGAAGAAACCAGAAAGAAGGCCAGAAATTTACAACCAACCACTGATGGAGAGAGAGAAAAAAGGGCAAAGAAACAAAAGAGCACCTTTGAAACCAACAAAGGTAATAAAAGAATTAAATAATAATAATAATTTAATAGATAAACAATATTAAAGAGAATGATTCAACCTTCTTTGGTTAAATTCATAAGGGTCAATAATGGAAGGTCGCGTTGGTAAATCCATGCGCAAAAACAGCATGAACAGAGAAGAGCCACGAGTCCACAAAGTTTCATCAGCTGGTCAAGTACCTGAATCAGCAGAGACACAACTGTGTAGTCAAGTACCTGAATCAGTCATTATACACAATCAAAGAACATGCAATTATCAAAACAAATGAAAAAAAAAGTGTGCGAACAAGTATGAAAACCAAACCCACCTACTTTTCATGTCCAACCTCAAACTTTTGACCTTTCTTGGCCTTTAGATAACATAAATTTGTGGCAATTCAATTAAAAAACCCAAGACTTCTTCATCACGTTTGAAACCTGATGCAACTTTCTTCATTGATTTATATATTCTTCTAGAGATTTAAAAATCTTGTCTTTTCGGTTCAAAAGATGAAGTTTTCATTAGAAAAACAAGTTATGCATGCATGGGAACCACATGTGTATCTTTCCGACCACGGCGTGTCATTTGAGTCAATATTTTCAAGCTAATCAATCTTTTACTCCCAACTCTATAAATATGATGCTCTCTGTTTTTTATATGAAACCAAACTAAAAACAAAGAATCAAGAAGAAGCAGAGATGGGTCGGAAACTAGACGCAGTGCTAAGAAGAGGCTTCAAGACCTCTAAATTCAAGACTCTTGCGAAGCTTGCCATCGCGAGAATCGCAGTACTCAAGAACCAGCGCCAGCTGCGCTTCTCTCAGGCCCGGACTGATGTCGTTCAGCTCCTAAACCTTGGCCATCAAGATCGCGCTCTCTTGCGGGTAATACATATATATATATATATATATATATATATGCTTTTTTTTGTGAGCTTTGATCGATGAATATTTCAAATATGTACTAATTAGTGAATGTTAAGTACTATAGGTAGAGCTTGTGATAAAGGAGCAGAACATGTTGGATGTGTTTGGCATGATAGAGCATTATTGCCATCTCTTGATGGAAAGGGTCTTCATCATTCAAAACAACAGGTCAGTACCTTATTAATCAAGAATTGAAAGCTCGTTGCTGTGTATAGTACATACTGATGTAATGTTTACTATAGGGAATGTCCGGACGAGCTACAGGAAGCAATATCGAGCTTGATCTTTGCTGCATCGCGATGCGGGGAATTCGCTGAGCTTCAACGAATTAGTAAGATTTTCACATCAAGATTTGGGAAAGAGTTTGCTGCTCGTGCTGTAGAGTTGCGCAATAGCTGTGGAGTGAGTCCTAAGGTATGGATCAAATTGGTCAATTCAGATTAAACTATAAGCTGTAAACTGATTGTGAATATTTCTTAGATCATTTTCTAATGACAAATCATGTTTTTGTTGATAGATTATACAAAAGATTTCAACAAGACAGCCAAGCCTGGAGAGCAGACTGAAAATGCTCAAGGAAATTGCCTCTGAGTGCAACATTACTTTGAAATTGGAGGAAGATGAGAAGTTGGATGTAAACCAGAAGCAGAAAGAGCCAAAACCATCTGATCAAGACTCAAATCATGAAGAACTTTACAAACCCGATTCGAGACATGTTAACACACAAAATTTGCTGATAGGGTGGGGTACAAGAAATGAGGAAGATGATGATAAGACACTCTCGGAATCGATGCGAGCAAGGAGGAAATATGGGGATGTAGCTACTGCAGCCCAAGAAGCTTTTGAATCAGCAACTTGTGCTGCAGTAGCTGCAAGAGCTGTGGTTGTACTTTCAAGAGACAATGACTCCCATAATCAGCAACTGATGATCAAATGTGGATCAGCACATTATAATCACAGCTCATTTAGCTCAAAATCTGAGGAAGGCATAACAAAAACAGAAATGGAAAGGACAGTATCAGTATCAGTCTCAGCAGCAAGTTCAGAGTCAGAAGAGACAAGCATCAGTAACCAAAGTGAACCTTGCCGTGACTTGATTCTTTATGGAACTATTGGTGAAGTCACTTGCAGATAATCTATGCATATATGCCAATTTTGATCATGGCTAGTGATATTTAATAGTTAATGTAATTGCTCTGGATTAATATTCAGTTATTCCTTTGTTTGTTTGTAACTCTTTATGGTAGACTCTAAATAAGATCATAAGTGTCCGTGGAGCCACGATTTTGTTTTCCTAAGATGGAGGTAATCACGTGGCACTCGGGCGCCAGATGTCATGTAGTTGTTCGTTAAGTCGACTTATGATTTTTCGGGTAACATCATTGCGTACTTTCATTCCATTAGTCTTCGAAACAGAAATGCGTTAGACTCAACAACGTGTTGATACAACATAGTCCAAAACTAACATGTATACCAGAACAAAACGAGAAGGTCATGGACAGTCACACTATTTACAGGTTTTTATAATTTTGTGGTTCAAGAATCAAAATATTTCTTGAGATTTAGGAGATTATAAAATGAAATTGGTTGACTTTAATAAATTATAAAAAATGTGCTCACAACTGAGAGCCGGAAACTAGCTAGCAACTTCCTTCCAAGTTCCTACGAATATGTAAGCAAAATGATGAACAAATTTCAAGAAACCAACAGACTCAAAAGAATTTTTCAAAAACAAAAAATATGGAGAGACCATCAAGAAAAAGAAAATTCACAGCAATGGAGTCTTCTCCAACAGTACCCATCGCCACCAATCATTTTTCGAAGCAGAACTTTTGTATGCAGATGGCTCATCATCTGATGCTCAAAGAAACAGAGGAGGGCTCTAAGAATTTAGTGTTCTCTCCTTTATCTTTCCATCTGATGCTGAGCTTCTTGGCTGTGGGTTTCAAAGGCCGTACCTTAAAGCAGCTTCTTCTCTTTCTGGAAGCAAACAGTGTTGAGGATCTCAATGATATGTCTTCAAGGATCGCTCCGCTCGCATCGCCGGCCGATGAAAACGACGCCGCCGCGCCGCTGCTCTGTTTTGTTAATGGCGCTTGGGTGCACCAAGAACTTACTTTCAGGCCTTCTTTTAAGAGGACTGTTGAAGGTGTTTACAATGCTGTGATCCAGCAAGTTGACTTTGAAAATAAGGTATTTTTCTTTCTGTTGAGCCCATTATTGAAATTTCACGTGGTATCAAAACTGGTTTTATCTAGACTTGTGGGTCTCCGGCCCGCTTGGAGATGATCATATCTGCGATGGTCCACGTGTGAGAAAATATTCATGTGACAATTCACTTTTTTTTCAGGCAGATGAATCTATAAATGAAATAAATTTATGGATTGCAAATGCAACAAAAGGACTTATAAAGAACTTGCTCCCACCAAAGTCCATAACCCAAGTAACAGCAGTGGTCCTTGCAAATGCTCTCTACTTCAAAGGCTCATGGGCTCAAACATTTGATGCATCAAAAACACAACACAGAAGCTTCCATCTTCTCAATGGCCAAGTAGTTCAAGCTCCATTCATGACCAATAAAAACACCCCCCAATGCTACACTTCCTTTCCCAATGATGGTTACAAAGTTTTGAAAATTCCCTACAAAACTGGCCAAGACACTAGGCAGTTTTCCATGTATTTTTTTCTACCTGATGCAGCTGATGGGTTGGGGAATTTAGTGCACAAGATCAAGTCAAATCCCAAAATCTTGGATAAGCAAATTCGGTTTGAGCACGAGATGATCCAAGATTTCTGGATTCCGAGGTTCAAGTTCTCGTATGAATTCGAAGGTTCAGATGTTGTGACTGAGTTGGGATTAGACCTGCCATTCAAGAAACTGATGGAGTTAACTGAGATGGTCGCGGGGAAGCCGCTTGTTCTAACTAAGATGTTTCACAAAGCTTGTATTGAGGTTGATGAAGAAGGAAGTGCAGCTGCAGCTAGCACTGTTGCTATATGTATACAACAATGTTGTCGAGTCCCAGAGCCAAGGTTTGTAGCAGACCATCCTTTCATGTTCATGATCAAGGAGGAGACATCTGGACATGTGTTCTTCACTGGAGTTGTGCTCAACCCACTCTCATCAGATTGTTGAAGTCTTCTTCAAAATGTGTAACTAATAATTATGCTTATCATTTTGCAAGAACACAAACTATTTGTTGCTGAGAATTTTATATGTTTACTGAAGTACATGATCAACTTTATCTTGAAATGTGTTTTTTAGTTACTTAATTGGGACATGTATGGCAAATGTCAAGGCTCTTAGAAGCCTCTACCGCTTGGAGTAGCGTTTTTGACATTATACTTTACTCAGTAAGGCGAGGAGCCTCTGAGGTGGCCTGACGGGATGACGTAAGCTTTTATACGTGTTCATTAGATGTCTTGACCTTCCCCGAACCCTTAGACGTGTCCCGGACATGACGGAGCAGACCAAACAAGTACTTGGGTGTGATCATGTCGTGACACAAGAAAAACATGTCGCAACACATTAGTGACAGAGTCTTCGGCTGGTCTTAGATGAGCTCACTGGTGTGCCTTGGGCGTGACCATGTCGTGACACAAGAAAATGTGAGTTGGGAGGAAGTCCGAGGAGCCGGGTCCAGAAGCAAGCCCGCGGAGCCGCGTTCATTGGTACAAAACATTAAGTGTTTTCAATGATTTAAACGTATGTCATGCTACATATGCTGAACAGAATTACACACAAACACATCCATAATTCTTGGAGAATGAAAAATGTATGATCATGTAACCAACTTATTAACAACTTTTCCATACATTCACAACACATCAACAATCATCACCATAGTCTCTTGTTTCAGATAAAATAAATAAACACCAAACCCAACCAGTCATATATATCAGAAACCAAAATGGCTCGTCTTGTACTAAAGCTATTTCTCCTAATCGTTTCGGGTTTCAGGACGAGCCATAGCTTCGTTCCTGAATGCGAGGTTGTATATGAGAACTTCCCTTATTGCTTAAAGTTCCTAATGGAGCTGTCTCCGAAGCCAACACTGGATTGTTGTCTCAGCCTCTACACACTCAAAATGGTGGCCAAAGCCGATCCGCATAACCCGAGGATGATATGTTCGTGCATAGAGTTCATGGTTAGAGGAAGCGAGCCGCCACTCAGTGCCTCGAGAATTCAAGATCTTCAAACCATTTGCAGATCTCATTTGAGCTTTCCAATCTCAGAAAACATGGATTGCAGCAAGTAATTACAATCTCTAACTACACTCTATATTTAACAAGCTTTGATTTTCATTCATGTATTTATAATTAATTGTTTGATTTGTTCTTTTTTCGATCTTGGTGCAGGGTTTGATTCATGGAACCTTGGTTCTCGTAGCATTTTGATGTGAACAATGAATGTATTGTAGTCCTGTACTAATTTGATAATGCAAAATATTGATGTAATTATTGGTTTGGTTAATAAAATCCATGTCCATTGATGCCAAATTTTGGTCTTTTGTCAAAAGAGAATGAGAAATAATCACTAATAAATAGATCTTGAACACCATTAATGATTTTGCTTCAAGTAAGGGCTTGCATGATCGAATTATAAAGATGAAAAAAGAGAATGAGAAATAAACTCATATGCGTTGAAGATCAGGCAATTTTAACATTCATGGTTTGAGATTTCAAGTGAGAAAGAGAGATCAAAGATTGAAGAGTCGTTTTCTTCAACTCAAGTGGAGACGAAACATATCTCAAGAAACAGAGCGTGTTATGAAATGAATAATGAGAGTGTTACATACAAATAGTAAATGAGAGTGTTGTTTATAAATTGTGATTTATTTTTGTCAGAGAAATTATTGTATGGTATTTTCACATTAGTGACATATATAAATGAAAAATGACGACTAAAGAGTAAAAAGACGATAATTCATGAATCAAACTGCGTTATAACGTGACTTATATAATTATGCAACAATATTATTAGAGAAAGCGACATGGGTTTAGGAACAAGATGTAACATATTTCCTCATGAAAAGTGAATCAAATTCATGTGGCACGACTTTACTAAAAGTCCCAAAAAGAAAATAAAAATGACGAAAGCATAAGCAAATTGACACTAATTCTAGCTTGGCCAAAAAGCAAAGCACTAATCCTAATTTTGTTCATCGGCTCAACCCCAAATTCCCCCCTCACCGCCTTTAAACATCTCATCAACCATCTCATTATCTCTCTCCTCCATTACATAAACCCTCTCTCTCTCTCTCTCTTAAAACTTCCACACTCTTCTTCTTCCTCTTCCTCTTCTCTTCCAGTCTCATGTACTGATCGTCCCCAAGCTACGCTGCTCGATCCTCCGGCCCTCTCATGGCGGAGCATTTCGCCAGGCTCGCCGACCTCATCTCCTCCGGTGACGACCTCGTCCATGCCCTCCGCTCCGACGACTCCCTCAAGCAATCTCTCCAAGCATTCTATCTGATCCTCAAGCGCGGCCTTGCGGTGATCGGGGATGGAAACACTCAGCTAGGGCTCCAATCCTGGTCCGACGCACAGATTCAATCCGTCATCTGGATCGCTCACGCCGTCGCTTCTGCATCTCGATCCCTGTCAGGTATTTGTCTTGCAATTGTATCTATTTGGTTGGTTGTACATGAGAACTGTTGAGCGGATTGGGAATTAAAGTAGTAGTTAATTCTTGTGCTTTGCTTGTTCGGAAGTGGGTATCTTCTTCCTGCAGTGAGAATGTTTTGTTTGAAAGTTTTATTTTTATTATTGGGAGGCTTCAATCTGGGTAAGATAGGTGAGCTCAGAATATTAGATGTGCAGAAAATGAGGTTAATCTGTAACCTAGTGAAGATAGGCATAACATTTTCTGTATTCTGAAATTATAATCATACCAAGCTTAGAATGCAGAATCAGTGTTCCTAAGAGGAGAAATGGATTTGATGAACTTTCCTTGTATTACTTTATGAAATTGGAGTATATTGTAATGCTAAAGAATAAAGAACAAAGTTGTAATCTGAAGGAAAAAAATTTATGCTAAACTGAATTGCTGGATCATAACTACTTAATCTTGAGGTTTTGTTCTTTACTTGGCCCGGTTTGGAATATTGAAAAAGTAAGGAACTCAATTATATTGCCACAGGATGTTTTAGATTTATTTTTGGAACCCCTTAATCTGCTACATTTTAATTCATTTAGCACTTATAAACTTCAAATATGGAAAACTTGATTCAATTGCAATTGAATTCTATCATGAATTGGTTTAATATATATTTGTTTTGTTTTCATTTGCTTGTTAACATATTTGCTTTAAAGATAAAACAAAAGTTCCTCTTTTTACTACCCCCTCCATCCATAATGAATGTCCTAATTATATTTTTGTTGCAAAAATTAAGGATGATTTGATTCGTGCTTAACTTTCCTTCACGTGCCCCTATATGACTTTTTTGTGACAAATTTTAGTATTTCTAACTAACTTACCTTAGGATATCATTTATTGATAAATTATGAATTACTAACTCACCAAAATGAAAGAAGACACTTATTTTAAGATATAATTTTTAGCGGAAGAGGACACTCATTCTGAGATGGAGGGAGTATTTTCTTAAGTTTAAGTTTGTTCAAAGGATCTCTGAGTCATTTCCAGTTTTCATTGTTGCTTTAGTTTGATCTTACTAAGGCAATGTGACATGTTGGCTATGGGAGTTGCTCTTACTTATTTCAAGAGAGGATACAGAGCAGTTTCTTTTTCCCTTTAAAACAAAAGAAGTATTTGTTGTTATTTTTCGAAGGAATGATGTGGAATTTGAAGTAAATTTGGGTTTCTGTCTTTGTTACATGAACAGTGGAGCAAGCAGATCCAACCATTGTAGCTGTTGTGCAACAGTCACTAGAGTTTGCTGTTTGTTATTTGGAGAAATTGGAGCTTATCAGAGATGATTTGAGTATTCAGGTTTGCAGATTCCCTCGCATGTTTCTCCCCTCTCTCTTTTGATGTTCTGTTTAGACTTAAAAGTATTTTAGATTTCACATGAGTTGTATGATCTGTTGAAACTGTGTAATTATTTTCTGCTCCTTATCGTATACTATGGTGTGCCTTTGCATAAATCATATTTCTTCTGTATACGTTTGCTTTCATGGTGCTAATAAGGACTTTGAATTATTTGAGAAATGATTACAATCATGTTGTACATGCCTGGTGGATAGAAAGTCATGCTTTTAATATGGTGTTACATTTGTTTAAGCGGCTCTAAATTTTAGTATTTTACATGTCCTGAACATGGATTTCTTATTTAAGTATAGGTACATGTTTCTATCCTAAATTTTTATTTGTAAATTTAGCTGCAATCAGCTCTGTTATTCATATAGTTGAATATAAATGCCATTTATGCTACACATGCACATAACTTGAGAATATAAAGTTACTGTCCAGAATATGTTTTGAATCAGCTTATATAGAGTTACATTTGTTTAAGTAGTCATTGTTTTCCTATTGAATAAGTTGCTGTAATCAAGAATCCTATGCATTTGGTTCTTTGAAGTTGTAGACGTTGCTTTTAGATTGTGTTAGTGTTGTCATGTTGCTTTCCCTCTCAGGATGATATTGCCTTCTCTCTCAGGATGATATTGCCACTCTTGTAGTTCAAAATCTTGTGTTAGTATATATTCCTTTGAATTTTTAATGGAGATGACAACTGTTATATATGAATTGATTTTTGCTTGATTTTCAGAATAATTTGTTACAACTTTTGGAAATAGCATTGGTCGATGGACAAGATAGGGTATTTGACCCGTTGCCACCTTGTTCTACGAATAGCATTGTTGACTTGTTTGCAGTGGTTGCTGATAGCTGTGATGTTATTGAGTTGGATTACCGCATATGCAATCTGCAAGGTATGGGTGCTATTTTAAACTTACCGAACTCTTTTGGTGCTGCTCAGTAGCTTTTCCCCCAGTTCATGATTTTGATGAGTGCACCCACAAAATATTAATATATATTTGATTTTCATTTTTTCTTTGACAAGGTGTCAACTGCTCAAGGGAAGAAAAGCCAGGGGATCAGGTTCTATTGACATTGGCGTCTGAATTTATGCATCCTGATAGGAACACCTCAGGCTCAGGGTTTATTGAACCCTCTTTCTGCCAGGATTTTAACAAATTGGCGTTTCTATCCCAGCACTGGGCTGTTGTTCATGTAGAATGCATTAGGCGTCTGCTTGTGCTCTGTGAAGAACTGGTTAAACTCCCAGAGATGTTTGATGAGAAGATTATGGGTACAAATATTCGCAAGCGACTGTCCTTAAGTTTGAGAATTTTGAAATTACTTGGAAGGCTTACAAAAGACATCCCATATGTTGAATATGATGCCTCATTGTTAAAAGCAATTGCTTCATGTGCTGATGTATTGCCTAAATTGTTCAGACCTGGAGTTGAATTTGTGAATGGCAATGCAGCAGAGGGAAGCTATGAGAGCCTTGCACTGTTGCTATTGGAAGAATTTCTTCACCTTGTACAAGTTATCTTCTGTAACAGCAGTATTTTTCAGAACGTCAAAGTTTGTATCATTGCCTCAATATTGGACAATTTGGATTCTTCTATATGGAGATACAACAGAAGTTCCACTGCAATAAAGCCTCCACTAGCTTACTTCCCTCGGTGTGTTATCTTTGTATTGAAACTAATTCAGGATCTCAAGAGGCAAACTTCTCAGGCCATCAACTGGAGGGAGTTTGACAGAGAACTTAATGACGTTCACGTCGATTCACCTATTAATTCGCCCTCATGCCATGTTCATCTTGAAAGGGTTCCTTTGCTCAAGAGATGCACAAATGAGGAATTGTTGAACCTGATATTTCCTTCATCAAATCAGTGGGTGGACAATTTGATGCATCTTATCCACTTCCTTCATTCTGAAGCAGTAAAATTACGGCCAAAAGTGGACCGTTCATATTCTAGCTGTACAAAAGCTAGTTGCAACTCTGAACTGGAAACAGTTGGCCATGAAGATGAAGCACTTTTTGGAGACCTTTTCTCTGAAGGTCGCTCAGTGGGTTCTGTAGATGATCAACAACCAATTGCTGTCTCTTCTAGCTCCAGCCACTTCAATATGCCAATCCAGGCTGCTACAGAACTATTGAGCTTTCTTAATTTATGTGCCTTCTCTCCTGAATGGCATCCTTCTCTGTTTGAGGATGGCTGCAAAAAGCTTAATGGAAATCACATTGATATTTTGCTTTCTTTACTTAACTGTCAAGGCTGCTGTTCTGAAGATAGGACTTCTGATAGCTGTGTAACACCACATGAACCAAAGAAGATTGGTCATATCCATGAACTATCTTTTGAACTATTGCGCAATCTTCTCACTTGCCATGCATTCTCTAGTTCGCTGGAAGAATACCTTGTGGATCAAATTTTGAATGTCGAGAATGGTAACTTTGTTTACAATGATCAAACCCTGACCTTGCTGGCTCACACGCTTTTTTGTAAGGTTGGTTCTGCTGGTAGCCAGTTGAGAAACAAGATATACAGGGGATTTATGGGTTTTATTGTTGACAAGGTCAATGCTGTTTGTTCAAAATGTCCTAGTCTCAAGGAACTTCTTGGGACTCTTCCCTCTGTGTTTCACATTGAGATTCTGTTAATGGCTTTCCATTTGTCTTCTGATGGGGAAAAGGCAACATTGGCTAACTTCGTATTTTCTTCTCTAAGAGAAATTCGTGCTCCAACTGCTGATTTTAGCAGCACACAGTTGTCATGCTGGGCTTTACTAGTTTCAAGGTTGATTTTGGTGCTTCGTCATATGCTGTTTTACCCTCAGGCCTGTCCTTCATCGTTGCTTCTCGATTTGCGGTCAAAGTTGAGGGAAGGCCCACTTACTGTATCACATTTGCCTAATAATTTCAATGACCATTTATCATCCTGGGCATCAATTGCAGTGAAGAATGTAATGGGTTCTTGGGTTGAAGAAGAACCTGTTATGAGTGGATTGGTTAATCAGCTCATTGACATTGCAGTCCTTCCTGCATCACTTTGTAGAGATAGTCTAGCCATTGAATGCTTAAGCTTGAGTTGGAATGACATATATGCAACTTTCTCATGGATCCTGGAGTTCTGGAAAGGAAAGAAAGCTGAAATGGCTGAAGACCTTATTGTTGAAAGGTACTTGTTTGTTCTCTGTTGGGATATACCCGCATTAGGCCTGGCACAAAACCATTTGCTTCAGCTGTTGAGCAGCCCACAGACCTTGGATCTATCAAATATGGCATGTTTTTTTCACTTCAGCCATTCGCTTCTTGGTCACTGTGATGTTATTGGCCAGGACACTAACTTTGTAGATGTTGTACTTAGTGTGCTTCAGCACTTGGATTCTGTGCACATTCAGAGTGACATTAAGATGTTAAATTGGGATTGCTTGAGAAATGGGATGTGGCTGTCTTTGGTACTCACATTGCTTAATGCTGGCATCTGGGGATTTTGTGTGAAGCATAAAGTCTCTGGAGTGGATCTCTTTTGGAAGGAATGTACATCCAAAGATAAGGAGTATGTCAGTGTTGCCGAAGGCCTAATTTCCAGCATACTTGATGCTGGTCAAGTTACAGTGTTGTTGAGGATGCTGTCTTCGTTATTGAACAGATATCTACAGGATTATCAGAAAGCTTATCTTTCGGTCCTTCATAATAATCAGTCAAATGCTGATAGATTTTCACCTCTTTTGCTTCTCAAACATTCAGGATTTGACAAATGTCTGCAGGATGAGCTTCTTGAGAAGAGTGGGACCAGTTCCTGTCAGTTAGAGTCTGTTCTTGACCTTTTATCCAGGGTAGATACAATTGTTGATAAAAGAGCTTCAGGAATTCTGTCTAAGGTTTCTTGGGAGTGTATGTTGCATGGTGCACCTTCTCATCTCCAGACTCCCAGTGGAATTCTTCTTTCTAGCATTCTTAGTATAAGAGGGATCCTTTCTACCTTAGCTGGGCTGCTCAGAGTTAAGGATATAAGAGGAGGAGATACTTGCCTGGAGACTAAGACACTGCATCAAATTATGGAGTCAGTAATGACTATCAAGTTTGATAGGGTCTTTGAAAGCCTTCATGTAAAATGTGAAGCTATATATACTAGCTTGAGTGCTGGTTTGGAGGGTTCAGACTACACGAGTCTATTTGTGATGAAGTGCATGGAAGGATATTTGAGAGACATCAATGCTAGTGAATTCAATGACAACTGCATTCATGATTGGATAATGACCAAGGCTGTTGATACCATGGATTGCCTCAGGAGAGATGCTTTGAAGTCTGATGTTTTTAAATTTTACATTGGCGTGGAAGATGGATCAGAACAGGTAAAGGAGATTTATGGACTGCAACGGGGTGATTTGTTGGTTATAATTGATTCTCTGGATAGTTGTTATTCTGAACCAGTTAATGTGAAGGTTCTTAACTTTTTCATTGATCTCTTATCGGGGGAGCACTGCCCTGATTTCAAACAAAAGGTTCAAAAGAAATTCCTTAGTATGGATATGCTTAACCTGTCCAAATGGTTGGAGAAGCGGTTGTTAGGCTGTGTGAGGGATACTTCAGGTGTAATCAGTTGTGCAAAAGGAAGTTCTGCTTCTCTTAGAGAATCAACCATGAATTTTATCTTGTGTCTTGTATCTGCACCTTCTGAATCGCAATCTAGCGAGCTGCATAGCCATTTATTTGAGGCTGCACTTGTATTACTTACTACTGCATTTTTGCATTCAGATATTCATGTTGCCAAGTCCTATTTCCATTTTGTTGTTCAAATTTCAAGAGGTGAAACTTCGATGAAATTGCTTTTCAAGAGTATTGTGATGCTAATGGAGAAGTTGTCCAGTAATGAGAGCTTGCTTCCAGGGTTGAAGTTTCTCTTTGACTTTCTCGGGACTGTGTTGGGTGATTGTGGGTCTGGTAAAAATGCCCCAGAGAAGTCACCTGGGAAGTCTCTGTCTAGCATTTCTATTGGGTTGGGTCCTATGGCATCAAAGCCAGTTGGATCAAGGAAGAATTCTGACACTTTGGTTCTTTCTGCTAATGAAGAAGGAGAGTCCATGCCTCTTGAATGTGATGCAACTTCTGTAGATGAGGATGAGGATGATGGGACATCTGATGGTGAGGCAGCTAGCATAGACAAGGATGATGACGAGGATAGTAACAGTGACAGGGCACTTGCTTCTCAAGTTTGCACATTTACCTCCAGCGGCAGTAACTTCATGGAACAACACTGGTATTTTTGTTATACTTGTGATCTTACTGTATCTAAAGGGTGTTGCTCTGTATGTGCTAAAGTTTGTCATCGGGGTCACCGTGTTGTTTATTCTCGCTCAAGTCGGTTCTTTTGTGATTGTGGTGCTGGTGGTGTCAGAGGTAGCAATTGCCAGTGCTTGAAACCTCGTAAATTCAGTGGGACTAACAGTGCTCCTGTCCGTCCTGCTGGTAATTTTCAATCCTTTTTATCCTTCACAGAGGAAGGAGATCAGCTGCCAGATAGTGACTCAGATCTGGATGATGATATGACTGCAGATGTTGATAACTCTTTCAGGTCATCCTTTCCAAAAGAGGTTCAAGATAAGATGCCATTATTGCTTGAAGAACTTGATGTTGAGGATCATGTTTTGGAACTTTGCTCTTCATTGTTGCCTTCTATAACCAGCAAAAGAGACTCTAACCTTTCGAAAGAAAAGAAAATTTTACTGGATGAGAATAAGGTGCTTTCTTATGGCGTTGATCTCTTCCAATTAAAGAAGGCTTACAAAAGTGGATCACTCGACTTAAAGATAAAGGCAGATTATTCTAATGCCAAGGAACTTAAATCACATTTAGCTAGTGGTTCTTTGGTCAAATCTTTGCTCAGTGTCAGTATTCGAGGTCGACTAGCTGTTGGAGAAGGCGACAAAGTAGCTATTTTTGATATTGGGCAGTTGATTGGACAAGCCACAGTTGCACCTGTGACAGCAGACAAAACCAATGTTAAGCCCCTCTCCAAAAATATTGTTCGCTTTGAAATTGTACATCTTGCTTTCAACTCTGTGGTAGAGAACTATCTTGCTGTAGCGGGTTATGAAGATTGCCAAGTTCTAACTCTGAATCCTCGGGGTGAAGTGACTGACCGACTTGCCATTGAACTTGCTCTTCAAGGTGCTTATATTAGACGGGTGGACTGGGTTCCAGGTTCTCAGGTTCAGCTGATGGTGGTTACCAACAGGTTTGTCAAAATATATGATCTGTCCCAGGATAATATCAGCCCCATGCACTATTTCACATTACCAGATGACATGATTGTGGATGCTACACTTTCTGTGGTTGCCCATGGAAGGATGTTCCTTATTGTTTTTTCAGAACGTGGAAACTTATTCAAGTTAGAATTGTCAACAGAGACTAATGTTGGGGCCACACCATTGAAGGAAATGATTTCCATTCCAGATCGAGAGATTCGCACGAAGGGCTCATCCTTATACTTCTCACCCACTTATAAATTACTTTTCTTATCTTATCAAGACGGCACTACTTTGATAGGTCGGCTGAGTTCTGATGCAACATCTCTAACTGAAATGTCCTCCGTGTATGAGGAACAAGAGGGGAAGTTACGGCCAGCTGGGCTACATCGTTGGAAAGAGTTGCAGGCTGGCAGTGGGTTATTTGTTTGTTTTTCAAGTCTGAAATCAAATGCAGCACTTGCTGTGTCTGCAGGGGATCATGAGTTAATTGCACAGAACATGCGGCATGCAGTGGGTTCAACCTCACCATTAGTTGGAATAACTGCTTACAAGCCTCTGTCTAAAGACAAAATCCACTGTCTTGTTTTGCATGATGATGGAAGCCTTCAAATATATTCTCATGTTCCAGTGGGAGTTGATGCATGTGCAGCATCGGAAAAAGTTAAAAAGTTGGGTTCTGGAATACTAAATAACAAAGCTTATGCTGGAACCAACCCTGAATTCCCCCTTGATTTTTTTGAAAAGACAGTTTGCATTACTGCAGATGTGAAACTGAGTGGTGATGCCATCAGAAATGGTGATTCTGAAGGAGCGAAGCAGAGCCTGGTGTCTGAGGATGGATTTCTAGAAAGCCCTAGCCCTGCAGGATTTAAGGTATAGTTACAGTTATACTGGTATAATATATCTGATGAATAGTATTGAAATGCTGATTGTTTGACCTTAATTGATGACACGGAACATGCTTGTTTCTTTCCAGAGTTTAGCTAATATTTTATCTAGTCACATTGTTTTCTGATTATATTTCACATAGCCCTGCTAGAATTAGTATCAATTATCCCTATCAGATGATTTGTCTTGAAATTTGTCTGTTATAAGTAGTCAGTCTAACTTCATGCACATGACATTGTAAATATCATAATTCAATTCGGTTGTAGAACCATCTTTTGATTATGTTACAAGTTCAATTATGCAAGTGATTTTGATACCAATATGGGGAGAGTTAAATAGAGAGCTTAAGAGGTGATGTTTTAGAACCTTAGAGGAAGTTGGATTTCTAAATGCGAATATTCAATATCTACTTCTGGGGATCATCATGGGTCAGGTTTTGATTGGAACAGTTGGTGAGCTGACTAAACCATTGTCCCCTCTATCAAATAGGGGAAGATGCTTATTCTGAAAAAGACAAACCAGTTTTGGATCTGTCTGATGGGATAGGGTTGATTTAGCCATCTACTCTGAAACCTGCCATTTTCTTTTCACACACACGTAGAGGTGTCTCATATTTCTGTTTCTTTCTGCTTTATTCCAAGCTCCCATCTGTCATTTGGTCTTGAAAGGATCGGTGTTTCGTAGAATATAATTTGAACATTTCTTGGTCATAATATTTCTTCTCCCCTAGAGCTCAATTCAAATCCTGTTATTCATGTTTTGTTTTACGCTTCTGTAGTAACAACGTTTTTTTTTCCACTTCAGATAACTGTCTCCAATTCAAATCCTGATATTGTCATGGTTGGTTTTCGAGTTCACGTTGGGAATACTTCAGCAAACCATATACCATCTGATATAACTATATTCCAGAGGGTGATTAAATTAGATGAAGGAATGCGTTCTTGGTATGACATACCTTTCACAGTTGCCGAGTCACTCCTTGCTGATGAGGAATTTACTCTTTCACTTGGTCCAACTTTCAATGGCTCAGGATTACCTCGAATAGATGCACTTGAGGTGTATGGTAGAGCTAAAGATGAGTTTGGTTGGAAGGAGAAAATGGATCAAGTGTTGGACATGGAAGCTCGTGCTCTTGGTTGCAATTCTTTGCGTGCAGCATCTGGGAAAAAGTGTCGGTCCATACAGTCTGCTTCTGTTCAGGAGCAAGTTGTAGCTGATGGACTTAAGCTTCTATCTAGATTTTATTCATTGTGCAGGCCACAAGGGTGCTTGAAAGCTGAGGAAGGAAAACTGGAGTTGACCAAACTCAAATGCAAGCAGTTAATTGAAACAATATTTGAAAGTGACAGGGAACCCTTGTTACAGGCCGCTGCTTGCCATGTCCTTCAGGCTGTGTTTCCTAAGAGGGAGATATATTACCAGGTAATAATCTAATTCCATGTTTCTTTGTCATTTCTAGGTAATATTTTACTGTTGTGTCGAAGTGCGTAATTGTTCACTCTGACACATGCATGTCTGCATCTTCTGATGTCTATTTATGAATTTTTTTTCTTAGGTTAAAGACACAATGCGCCTTCTTGGGGTTGTGAAATCTACCTCTGCGCTATCTTCAAGGCTTGGAGTTGGTGGTGCTACTGGAGGATGGATCATTGAAGAGTTTACATCCCAGATGCGTGCTGTCTCTAAGATTGCATTGCACCGCCGGTCTAATTTAGCCACTTTTCTGGAGATGAATGGTATTTTCACATTTATTTATGCACAATAACATCTAACTGAATGATAACATGCCTTCTCTATTACATGTTCACTGGCTAGTTTGTATTGTTGCTGTCCTTTAATTATGGGTATGGTATTTTTTTTTTTCAAATTTAACATGGGGGTTAAAATAGGGTGGATTTTGTTTTATTTTTGGATTAATGATTAAGAGACACTGAGAGTTTATTAGAACTGCTAATAAATGACAAAAATAGCTGCTTGGAGTACTTTGAAATAAGCAAGAGTAACGTGAACTACAGAAACTCACCAATTGAACCAGTGCAAGAAGACTGGGCCAACTATGCTCCATCCTTTTTTTGTATTTGCAAATATTCATCGTAAAAATATTGTCTTGCATTTTGATTTTGTTATTGATGGCTGTATTTTGTCCTTGTTTTTTTCCATATCTAATAACAGTTCTGATCAGATGTATTTTAGCCTAGAAGAATTGATATGAGCCATTTTAAGTTCATCATTTTTCTATATTGTGGAGCATGATAGAATTTTCATGCTGTACTTTGTTATATAAGTGCATCTACACGCTCTATCCATATTCTGTCTTTTAAGCTGATATTAATAAGTGCATCTATGCTCTATCCATATTCTATATAACTGCAATGGTGATTACTTCCTCTATTCCACAATAACACTCTTGTATGACTAAAAAATCTAAAGAACTATTTTGATTGGCTTTCAGTTGTGCTCCTGGTGTAACCAACCAGTTTGAGGATATTATTGGAAAACTAACTATAACTAATTATCACATGAGGAAATTAGACAGTTATTGTGGAACATCCATTTCAATAATGAAGTGGATGGTATCGACTTATTATGGAACAGAAGAAGATTAAATATTTGGCTGTATTTCGTTAGAATGAATAACATAATTGTTTTAAATTTTGATTGGATAAATATGTCTTTGTTTTCCTTCAACTTGATAAATACTGCTGTTTTATTCCTCTCACGACGTAGGTTCTGAAGTTGTTGATGGGCTTATGCAAGTTCTATGGGGAATTTTTGATCTGGAGCAGCCAGACACGCAGACGATGAATAACATTGTCATATCCTCTGTAGATCTGATTTACTGTTATGCTGAATGTCTGGCTTTACATGGAAAGGATACAGGTGGCCGGTCTGTTGCTCCTGCTGTTGTTTTATTCAAGAAGCTTTTATGTTCCTCCAATGAAGCTGTTCAGGCTTCCAGCAGGTACTTATTTTCCTGTTGTGCTACAGTTGCTCTAAATTGTGATCTTCGTGTGCTCATTTTTATTTCGGTCTTGTTTTTCAGCTTGGCTATATCTTCAAGACTGCTTCAGGTCCCATTCCCAAAGCAAACTATGTTGGCTACAGATGATGCTGTGGAGAATGCAGTATCTACTTCTGTGCCTCCTGAATCATCTGGAGGAAATGCGCAAGTTGTGATTGATGAGGATACGATAACTTCATCAGTTCAATACTGCTGTGACGGTTGCTCCACAGTTCCTATATTAAGGCGGAGATGGCATTGTACAATTTGTCCTGATTTTGATTTATGTGAGGCATGCTATGAAGTACTAGATTCAGACCGTCTTCCTCCACCCCATTCTAGGGATCATCTTATGACTGCAATCCCAATAGAAGTGGAATCTATAGGAGGAGATGGCAATGAGATGCACTTCTCTACTGATGATGCAAGTGATTCAAGTTTGTTGCCTCTGGCACCACATGTGAGCATGCAGAGTTCCGCTCCATCAATCCATGTCTTGGAACCAAATGAATCTGGGCAGTTCTCTGCTTCAGTGACTGACCCTGTTTCAATTTCTGCTTCAAAACGAGCTGTGAATTCCTTGCTGCTTTCTGAACTTCTCGAACAGTTGAAAGGTTGGATGGAATCAACTTCTGGGGTTCGGGCTGTTCCTATAATGCAGCTCTTCTACCGATTATCATCTGCTATTGGCGGACCCTTCATTGACAGCTCAAAGCCTGAAAGCCTAGATTTGGAGAAATTAATTAAATGGTTCCTGAATGAGATAAATCTCAACAAACCTTTAATAGCTAGAACCCGTTCTTCATTTGGGGAGGTTGCAATCCTTGTCTTCATGTTCTTCACTTTGATGCTCCGCAACTGGCATCAACCAGGGAGTGATGGTTCTGCATCAAAATCAAATGGGGTTTCAGACACCCACGATAAAAGTGTAATCCAGATTTCATCAACTTCTGTTGTTGGCCAGTCATCCCTGGATGATCAGGAGAAAAATGACTTTGCATCCCAGTTGGTTCGAGCTTGCAGTTCACTTCGACAGCAGGCTTTTGTTAGCTATCTAATGGATATTCTGCAGCAGTTGGTTAATGTTTTCAAGTCTCCTACTATTAATTTTGAAGCTGCACATGGTTTAAATCCTGGTTCTGGGTGTGGTGCTCTACTAACAGTACGGAGAGACTTACCAGCTGGTAATTTCTCTCCATTCTTTTCAGATTCATATGTGAAAGCCCACCGCACAGATATTTTTATGGATTATCACAGGCTATTGTTAGAGAATGCTTTCCGACTGGTGTACAGCTTGGTCCGTCCTGACAAGCAAGACAAAACTGGGGAAAAGGAGAAAGTATACAAAATTTCCTTGGGGAAGGATTTGAAGCTGGAAGGATATCAAGATGTTCTCTGCAGCTACATAAATAATCCTCATACTACATTTGTTAGGAGGTATGCAAGGAGGCTTTTTCTTCATCTCTGTGGAAGCAAAACTCACTATTACAGTGTTAGAGATTCTTGGCAGTTTTCAAGTGAAGTGAAGAGACTTCACAAACATGTAAACAAATCTGGTGGCTTTAAGAATCCTTTATCATACGAGAGAAGTGTGAAGATAGTGAAGTGCTTATCAACCATGGCTGATGTTGCCACCGCACGCCCCCGTAATTGGCAGAAGTACTGCTTGAGGCATGGAGATATTTTGCCCTTCCTAATGAATGGTGTATTTTATTTTGGGGAAGAGTCTGTTACTCAGACTATAAAGCTCTTAAATTTAGCATTTTATTCAGGAAGGGATATGAACCAATCTTTGCCGAAAGCTGAAGCCGTGGACACCGGAACAAGTTCAAACAAATCAGGTTCACAGTCTTTGGAATCCAAAAAGAAGAAGAAAGGAGAAGATGGAACTGAATCTGGTTCAGAGAAGTCCTATTTGGATATGGAAGCGGCTGTAGATATCTTCACTGATAAAAGTGGTGATGTCTTGAGGCAATTCATTGACTGCTTTTTACTAGAATGGAATTCAAGTTCTGTGCGTGCAGAGGCAAAGAACACTCTGTATGGTGTCTGGCATCATGCAAAACAATCATTCAAGGAGACCATGTTACTGACTCTCTTGCAGAAAGTGAAATTCCTTCCTATGTATGGTCAAAACATTGTGGAGTATACCGAACTTGTCACATGGTTGTTGGGGAAGGCTCCGGATATCAATTCAAAGCAACAGAGTACCGAACTTGTAGGCCGATGTTTGACACCTGAAGTCATTAGATGCATATTTGAGACACTACATTTGCAAAATGAGCTCTTAGCCAATCATCCCAATTCGCGCATATACAACACTCTCAGTGGTCTTGTGGAATTTGATGGCTACTATCTTGAGAGCGAACCTTGTGTTGCCTGCAGCTCTCCTGAGGTCCCTTATAGTAGGATGAAGCTGGAAAGTTTGAAATCTGAAACAAAGTTCACTGACAACCGAATCATTGTAAAATGCACTGGGAGTTATACCATCCAGTCTGTGACCATGAATGTGCACGATGCTCGCAAGTCCAAATCTGTGAAAGTCTTGAACCTTTATTACAACAATCGGCCTGTGGCTGACTTGTCAGAATTGAAGAATAATTGGTCCTTATGGAAGCGTGCTAAGAGTTGTCATCTTGCTTTTAATCAGACTGAGCTAAAAGTGGAGTTCCCAATACCAATCACTGCTTGTAACTTTATGATTGAGCTGGATTCCTTTTATGAAAATCTTCAGGCTTTATCCCTCGAACCATTGCAATGCCCACGTTGCAGTCGACCTGTCACAGATAGACATGGGATTTGTAGCAACTGCCATGAGAATGCATATCAATGCAGGCAATGTCGCAACATCAATTATGAGAATTTGGATTCTTTTCTATGCAATGAGTGTGGGTATAGCAAATACGGTCGTTTTGAATTCAACTTCATGGCCAAACCAAGCTTTACTTTTGATAACATGGAGAATGACGAGGATATGAAGAGGGGGTTGGCAGCTATAGAGTCTGAATCAGAAAATGCTCATAGAAGATATCAGCAACTTTTAGGTTTTAAGAAGCCTCTTCTTAAAATCGTGTCAAGCATAGGTGAAAATGAAATGGACTCCCAGCAGAAGGACTCTGTCCAGCAAATGATGGTCTCTTTACCTGGACCTTCATGTAAGATAAACCGTAAGATTGCTCTTCTTGGTGTGCTATATGGTGAGAAGTGCAAAGCAGCTTTTGATTCTGTGAGCAAAAGTGTACAGACACTACAAGGGCTTCGTCGGGTTCTAATGAGTTACTTGCACCAGAAACAATCTGATAATGCAGTGGCTTCTTCTAGATTCATAATTTCTAGGTCTCCGAACAACTGCTATGGCTGTGCAACTACATTCGTCACACAGTGTCTTGAAATATTAGAAGTACTATCAAAGCATCCAAATTCGAAGAAGCAACTTGTTGCTTCTGGCATCTTATCTGAGTTGTTTGAAAATAATATTCATCAAGGTCCAAAAGCAGCTCGTATCCAAGCCAGAGCAGTACTCTGCGCTTTCTCTGAAGGTGACATAAATGCAGTAACTGAGTTGAACAGCTTAATTCAGAAAAAAGTGATGTATTGCCTTGAGCACCACCGCTCCATGGACATTGCCGTGGCTACTCGTGAGGAATTATTGTTGCTTTCAGAAGTTTGTTCTCTGGCAGATGAGTTCTGGGAATCAAGACTACGAATCGTTTTCCAGTTGTTATTCTCTTCCATTAACTTGGGTGCCAAACATCCTGCTATATCTGAGCATGTTATTCTTCCTTGTCTGAGGATTGTATCTCAGGCATGTACTCCTCCAAAACCTGATACTGCAGACAAAGAGCAAGGTGGGGGAAAATCTGCTTCTGGTTCACAGACAAAGGATGAAAATAGCTTGAGCACTTCTGGCTCTTTAAGTGGCAATGTCAGTGGGAGTAAGTCTGTGTCCGAGTCATTGGAAAAAAATTGGGATGCTTCTCACAAGACTCAGGACATTCAGTTACTGAGCTATTCAGAGTGGGAAAAGGGAGCATCATATCTTGATTTTGTTAGAAGGCAGTACAAGGTATCTCAAGCAGTAAAAGGTTCGGGCCAGAGGTCACGAGCCCAGAGAAATGACTACCTGGCTCTTAAATATGCACTCAGATGGAAACGGCGTGCTTTTAAGAGAGCTAAAAGTGATTTATCAGCATTTGAGCTGGGATCTTGGGTTACAGAACTTATTCTGAGTGCTTGTTCTCAGTCTATAAGGTCAGAGATGTGCATGTTGGTTAGTTTACTATGTGCTCAAAGTTCATCAAGACGATACCGGCTATTGAATTTGCTAATGGGTTTACTACCAGCAACTCTTTCTGCTGGTGAAAGTGCAGCTGAATATTTTGAATTGCTCTTTAAGATGATAGATTCAGAGGATGCTCGGCTGTTCCTCACTGTTCAGGGTTGTCTAAGTACAATTTGTAAGTTGGTTACTCAGGAAGTTGGTAATATTAAATCTTTAGAGAGGAGCCTGCATATTGATATCTCGCAGGGATTCATTCTTCACAAGCTCATAGAACTTCTTGGGAAATTCTTAGAGGTGCCCAATATTAGGTCCAGGTATTAATTCTTGCTGAACTTGTTTTGTGAGTTCTATTTATTGGTTCATCTTTTTCACATAATCTGATTTTCAATGTCAGGTTTATGCGTGAAAATTTACTGTCTGAAGTCCTTGAGGCTCTTATTGTCATTCGTGGCTTGATAGTGCAAAAGACGAAGTTAATTAGTGATTGTAATCGGCTTCTGAAAGATCTTTTGGATAGTCTTCTGCTTGAAAGTAGTGAAAACAAACGGCAGTTCATCAGGGCCTGTATATGCGGTCTGCAAACCCATGGAGAAGAGAAAAAAGGCCGAACTTGTTTGGTATTGTGCTACTTAGTATCCAATTTTGTTAATTTACTCATAGAACTGTTTTATGTTGTCTCATCATTTTCCAAATTTTAATTCAAAAATATCCTTTTTACCAGTTTCTTTGCGCGTTCCTTTGATAATCTGTTGAACTTAATTGAAATATTGCATACTCTACTGTTTCTGATATTATAATCTTTAGCGAATCTGTATGCATAATATGACTATATTTTCTTAGACTTCATTCAAGTAGGTCAAAGTTAGTTTACTTGGCTAGAGTTCTATTATGTGTAGAGGAATACCTTTCTTTGCTTATTTTCTGAAAGCATAATATGGCTGTATTTGTTTTTCTTCGTCTTTAATTATTTATTTATAAGGATGTATGGTTTCGCTTTTCTTTTCAAGTGTGTTGTTGTTATTATTATTTTGTTCTCTTGTTTTGACTATGAAATTTTTTCTATGTATAGTTTATCCTAGAGCAGCTCTGCAATTTGATCTGTCCATCAAAACCGGAGTCTGTATATCTGTTGGTTTTAAACAAGGCGCACACCCAAGAAGAGTTTATCAGGGGTTCAATGACCAAGAATCCGTATTCCAGTGCCGAGATTGGTCCACTCATGCGGGATGTTAAAAACAAAATCTGCCATCAACTGGATCTATTAGGTCTTCTTGAAGATGATTATGGCATGGAGTTGCTGGTAGCTGGAAATATCATTTCTCTTGATCTCAGCATTGCTCAAGTTTATGAGCAAGTCTGGAAAAAGTCAAGTAATCAATCTTCAAATTCCATGGCTAATGCGTCATTATTATCTTCTAGTGCTGCTGGATCTACAAGAGACTGCTCACCTATGACGGTGACTTACCGGCTTCAGGTTTGAATTCATAACTTATGGCTCACTTGACATTTTTTCTATTACCAGTTTATAAAAGCAATGTAATTCTGTCCTCCTAGGTTGTGCATAGCCATCATTAATATTTTCATGTTGGCGTCTATATGTGAAATTAGTATAAATATACAATGGTTCATAGCCATCGTTGACATTTTTTTGCGGACAATTTCCAGGGCTTAGACGGAGAAGCTACTGAGCCTATGATTAAAGAATTGGAGGAAGATAGAGAAGAATCTCAAGATCCAGAAATTGAGTTTGCCATAGCTGGTGCCGTTCGTGAGTATGAAGGGCTGGAAATTATATTGGGCATGATCCAGGTTTGTTGGTTTCTTTATTACTTTTGGACTGTCCTGGATTTCATAGAACTTTCTCTTGCTCTCAAGGCTTAATATTACTTCCCCTTATCCCATCACTTTCATTTGTTTACGAAATGAGAACTGATTATCTTTGAAATTAGATAGGTAACAAAACATTGTTTTATGATTGTTCACAAAGAATGAAAGCAATAAGAACGTAAAATTATAAACTAAATTGAGAAGTGATAGTGATTTCAAATATAAAATAAACCTTTTTGGCTTTGCTAATATTAGAACTTGGATAAAATGTGCTATTGGATATTCACATGTGAAAATGACAAATCCTAATGCTCTACCCATGGCAAGGTGGTTTGTATCCAAAAAGCATTCTGTGATATTCTTCTGTTCTCTTTTTGTTTCCATTGTAATGCCTTTGTATTTCTTAATATAGAATCATTGTCAGGCACTTTGCTTTAATATTGTATGTTATTGAAGCAAAAAGTTTAGTTGCTACCAGTTTTCATCTTTTTTTGTTCTCTTAACTGTTTCCTGTCAATTATTTGATTAATGAATTCTGATTTCTGTTCACAGCGTTTGCGCGATGATTTTAAGTACAACCAAGAGCAATTGGTTGCAGTTCTCGATCTCCTTAATTACTGCTGTAAGATAAGGGAGAATAGACAGGCTTTATTACGGCTAGGAGCTTTAGGCCTACTTCTTGAAACTGCAAGGCGTGCTTTCTCTGTTGATGCTATGGAGCCAGCTGAAGGCATTCTTTTGATTGTAGAGAGCCTGACACTCGAAGCAAATGAAAGTGACAATATTGGTATTACACAAACTGCTCTTACTGTCACGAGTGAAGAAACTGGTACGGGTGAACAGGCCAAGAAAATAGTTCTCATGTTTTTGGAGAGATTGAGCCATCCTTTGGGGCTTAAGAAGTCAAACAAACAGCAGAGGAACACAGAGATGGTTGCAAGAATTTTGCCCTACTTGACATATGGTGAACCTGCAGCAATGGAGGCGCTTATCCAGCATTTTAATCCTTACTTGCAAAACTGGACTGAGTTTGACCAGCTACAGAAACAACACCAAGATAATCCAAAAGATGAGAGTATTGCTCAGCAAGCGGCCAAGCAGAGATTTACGCTGGAAAATTTTGTTAGAGTTTCCGAATCACTCAAGACAAGTTCATGTGGGGAGCGATTGAAAGATATTATTTTGGAAAAGGGTATTACTGATGCTGCAGTTAGACATCTAAAGGGGATTTTTTCAGTTGCCGGGCAGGCTGGCTATAGATCTAGTCCAGAATGGCCATTGGGTTTAAAACTTCCATCTGTTCCTCTTATATTGTCAATGCTTAGGGGTTTATCAATGGGGCACATGGCGACTCAAAGATGTATTGACGAGGGTGGAATTTTACCACTGCTTCATGCCTTGGAAGGAGTTTCTGGAGAAAATGAGATTGGGGCAAGGGCTGAAAATTTGTTAGACACCTTATCTAATAAGGAAGGGCAAGGAGATGGATTCTTGGAGGAGAAAGTTCGTACCTTGCGGCATGCCACTAGGGATGAAATGAGACGTCGAGCTTTAAGAAAGAGACAAGAGTTGTTGCAGGTACTTCATTGCTGATTTTCTTGCTGCAAACATATCACTATTCTTATATTACTATGGTACTGTGCTTATATTTGTTTTACTTAATATGCAATATTATTTATTTAATTTGTTCAAGTAAAATAAAAAAGAGAGAAAAAGATGAGGTCTTATTGGAACCATGAAGTTCAGTAGATTTTGAACGAGATAATGACTTTCTCTAGGTGCTAGCTTCCAGTTTTTATCTAATTTTGGAATCATACTTTTGAGGACTTACTTTTCGCAGCTACATAGCGTTAATGCTCTGTAGACTTACACTCGTTTTACCCTGAGCTATACAAGTACATTTCAAGGTCTATAGCACAGAGTCATGTCATCTTGTAGATGTATGTGGGTGCTGTTTGATGAAACCTTTGAATGAATTTCAACATATTCACATGGCTCTAGATAGTATGAGGGATTGAGGATGAAATTCCTACTTGTATTATTTGCAGGGACTTGGAATGTGGCAGGAACTAGCTTCTGATGGTGGCAAGCGAATTGTGGTTGCTCAGCCAATTCTTGAAGGTTTGGAGGATGTCGAAGAAGAAGAAGACGGATTGGCATGTGTGGTGTGCCGAGAAGGATACAGTTTAAGGCCCACTGACTTGCTAGGTGTCTACTCCTATAGCAAACGAGTAAACTTAGGTGTTGGTCCTTCAGGGAGTGCTCGTGGGGAATGTGTTTACACTACAGTAAGTTCTTTCAATATAATTCATTTCCAGTGCCATCAGGAGGCCAAAAGAGCGGACGCAGCTCTAAAAAATCCAAAGAAAGAGTGGGAGGGGGCTACACTTAGAAACAACGAGTCTCTTTGCAATTCTTTATTCCCTGTAAGAGGACCATCTGTTCCACTGGCGCAATATAGTCGTTATGCTGATCAATACTGGGAGAATCTCAGTGCCCTTGGACGCGCAGATGGGAGTCGGCTTCGGCTGTTGACTTATGATATTGTCTTGGTATATAAACTTATCGTTTCTTTATTTAGCATGTGGTGTGAACAACATCCTCTTTACTCACAGAATTTCATATGGTTCATTACATTGGTCTCATCATACAATAAATATTTTTAAATGTTTTGTGGATCAAACTTAATCTGTTTGCCTGATGTTCATGCTTCTCTTTGGTATGTAGATGCTGGCTCGATTCGCAACAGGCGCATCATTCAGTGCAGATTGCAGAGGTGGTGGCAGGGAAAGCAACTCCCGCTTCCTGCCTTTCATGATCCAAATGGCCCATCACCTTCTTGATCAGGGAAGTCCCTCCCAGCGTAGATCTACTGCAAAGGCGGTATCAACTTATTTAGCTTCTTCTTCTGCATCGGATTCTAGACCGGCCACTCCTGGAACATCACCTTCTGCAGGAAACGAAGAGACTGTCCAATTTATGATGGTCAATTCACTTCTTTCTGAGTCTTATGAATCTTGGTTGCAACATCGCCGTGCCTTTTTGCAGCGTGGTATATACCATGCGTACATGCAGCACACTCATGGGCGGCCAACTAGTCGTGCATCATCCAATTCATCAACTGTAGTGAGATTGGAAGCAGGAAATACAAACAGAAGCTCTTCCACTGATGGTGGGGGTGCAGACGAGCTATTGCCTATAGTGAGACCAATGCTGGTGTATACTGGCTTGATCGAGCAGCTACAGCACTTCTTCAAAGTGGTGAAGAAAGGTGCAAATACAGCAGCACCGGGCAGAGCAGAAGGAAGTTCCACTACACAGGTAGAAGCGGGGGAAGACGAGAGTGGAAGCTTGGAAGGCTGGGAGGGGGTGATGAAAGAGAGATTAGTGAATGTAAAGGAGATGGTGGGATTCTCCAAGGAACTGCTGTCGTGGCTCGACGACATGAACTCCGCCTGTGATTTGCAGGAGGCGTTTGACATTATCGGCGTTCTAGGTGATGTCTTGTCTGGCGGATTCACCCATTGTGAGGAATTCGTGCGGGCAGCAATTAATGCCGGGAAAAGCTGAGGATCAAGACTGAATTAGGAGCATAATGTGTTGTGTTGTATTGTATTGTATGGTAAATATATTTTTAGGTGGTGAGGTTCTCATGCACTTGTTGTCATTTCACTGCATGGCATTTGTTTCATACCCCAGGAAAGGATTTGATTGAAAGAACTGTGGATGGTAGTTTCCAGTTGAGTCTGTTCACTCAACACATAGCTCTTTTGGCAATGAAATATGGCTTTTCCCATATAATACAGTCTCATTTGCTCCTTATTTTCTCTATTTCCCTCTAGATCATCTATTAGGAATCAATCGCTGGGCGGATATGGGGCATGGAATGCCGATTCCATTCCCGTTCCTGTGGAGACTATTTTAAACCCGTTTACGTCTTTGTTCCGCTCAAGCAAAGATTCTCCACCCCACACGGAATGGATATTTGCGAGTTGCGGATTTTCTCCGGTTACGAACATCCCTAGCTTAAATGAGCCTACAACATTAAAGATGACAGCTATACGAATATTGGGAGTCTCTGAAGTGAAGCTTATCAACAAAAGCCTGACAGTAGCAGTAAATTATGTAAAGAACCCACCATGTGATATCTGTACAAAATTCATTTATTACTTCTCTCTACCATCCCTTCCCAAATCTTCCAACCTCTTCTTCAATTTACACTTCACCACAAATATATAATTGCTCTATCCTTGCTGTACTGTGAAGCCAAAAATATCACGTGCTTTTTTATTATTGGCTGGGCAGAATATAAATTTTAAAAAAGGTCACTGGGTCCACCTCGCAATATGATTTACTCATAGAAAATAAGTATAGTAGTAGTTAAACAAAGGAAGTGATTTCTGGATGGTTGATAGAAAAATAAAGGTAATGTATTATTGTAATGGGACAATGATAAAAGTTCATAGTCCTTTTCTTCAAATTTATGATAAGACTTTTGGTTAAAATTATTGGTAACATATTCCTAACCTTCTTTCTCTTTAAATTCACCACTCGTTTAAGTTTGATCACATACATATTAACAAGTAGGTACTTTCCAAACTTGCAACTCACCTGCAATTCCCACCCATTAAATTACAATCAAATTCACATGTCTTATGAAATAACCAAACTTAGAGATGGTCATGACGCGTGAAAAAACCGCAACCCGCAAATACCCGTTTCATGTGGAGCAAGGAATCCCCACTTAAGCGGAAAATGTTTTTGTTTTTATAGTTACCCATTTAATACTGATTGTTAATATAATAAAAAAACTGATAATTTCGCAACAAGATTTTAAATGTCAAGATATGTATTTTGAGTGAGCCTGAGCGACTGCAACTACAAAAAACATGTTATGTTATGTTATGCCGGTGAATTAAAGGTGCAAATAAATGGAAAATTGGGACAAAAACAGGAGAGAAAATAATTTTTAGAAAAATAAAAACATTTCCAGAAGATGCATGACTTTGAGCATGAACATGACCCACAAATTAACTTTTCCCCAGAATTTTCCATGTATTAGCTGCATGGATTGATAATCTGAGTTGATTAGGAGGAATCATGGGAGGTTTGGTCACAGCTGTAAAATCCAAAAAATACCAACCTTTGGTGTTTAAGCAAATAGATAAACTTACATTATATTATACGAAAACGGAACACGAATCACTACTTTACAAATATGCTGCTAGCTAGGG
Source organism: Pelargonium nanum (assembly GCA_036897485.1). Taxonomy (NCBI): domain Eukaryota; kingdom Viridiplantae; phylum Streptophyta; class Magnoliopsida; order Geraniales; family Geraniaceae; genus Pelargonium; species Pelargonium nanum. Next base: position 30,139 of record JAYMTF010000103.1, read on the forward strand.
AATTTGTTGGCTCATGTTCATCTGAATTAATCTGATTTATATAATTATATATAATAAAAATCTAAAGCACAATATTTTTATTTAGATTGAGGAAATAATTATATTCTACAAACTTTTTTAAATACCACATATATTCATCTTAATTAATTTTCTGTGGAAAGAAGTTATATTTACAAATTAATACGCTATTATTAATTTCTATATGTGTATATTAGAGATGGAATTTTAAGTTGAGATTATTTTGGTCATTAAAGTGATCTAAATAATTTAACGTGAAGCTTGAATCAATTTGGATAACTGGACAATTGCTAATTTTTTGGCATTTGTTAATTAAAACAATTTATGAAACATTTTCAAACTAGGATAATCCAATGATTTCTGATTTTAAATCTTGAAATGCCTAGTTGTTAATGTAATTAGTTTCTAATTCTGCTAAAATGAAATAAAACATCATTCTTTTTCTATCTGTTTTCAATCCTAGATAATAAAAAGTCAAAATATAGAATTTATCCCAAACAAATTTTCAATTAAAAAGCAAAATTCCAGGGTTGGAAAAACAAAAATGGGTCAAAACAAGATCAAATCAAAACAGTTTCGATTTCAAATATTGACACAGAAATAAATAAAAACACTATAAGTGGACAAGAATTGAATTCCAAAATGTGGAATTGGGTGGAGGCAATAACAAATATACCCACACAGCACAGTTACTATTTTGACGTCTCTCACAGACTGTAAAATGCCACACTTGTTGCGCCTCAATTTCTGGCTTCTTCATTTTTCTCTTTCTTTTCCTTTTTGCCGTTAAAACGTAGAAACCACTTCTCATTCTCTGTCTCTATTTTTCACACACACTCTCCGGCGGCCTCCTCGCCGGGATCTGCTCGGAAAATCCTCCGGTTAACCGAGAGAATCTACCCTCTTCGCAGTTTCCATTTTGCTGAAACGCCATTGTGGAGTTGCTCTCAGGATTGAGCCAAAAGGTGTCGGTTGTTGAGTGAAGTTGTTGAAATTTGGCTGTATCTTTTCTGGGTTTTGTATAGATTGGTAATGTACGAATAATTGGTGAATGGGTAAGTAAAAAGTTTTGATCTTGTTTAATATCTGGGTCTTTTTTTCTTAAATAGGCGGATTAAGGTTTAGTTTAATTTTGCTTAATTAGTGGTTTGTTATTTTGTTTTATTCTTCAGATATTGCAGCAATCTGCTTGGTGGAGCTTTACAAGATGACAATGCCAATTGCTTGTGGTGGTGTGATTGTGCTGTGAGCCTATGAGAGCTGGGTTTGGTTATTTTATTGCTGAGTTTTGTAAAAATCGAGGAAGGTTTGGTATTTCGAGGCATTTTGTTATGTTAATTTAGTTTTTGGAGCAGCAGCTTGTCTTTGTATGTGAAGATAACATTTTTTAGCTTGCAATACTCGTTTGTTTCAGAGTTTTGCATTATATTGATCTTTGAGAAATTAAGTTTTGTGTTGCTGCTAATCTGGCTTTGAAGAGGCTTCAACCCGGTGGGTTTAAAGCGGTTGAGGGCTTTTCTAGAGCTGAAGCTTGCCAATATACTTGAATTGATTGAATTTGAGAAATGGTGTTACAATGGCTAAAGTAAATAGGCACAGTAAGGATTGTAAGTATAGTGAAGAGTTGGAAATGAGGATAAGATTTCTGGAAGATGGTAAAGTTGAAAAGCTCAAGAGTTCAATGGTTTCGAGATCAAGAATGAGGTTGTTCATGATTAGGGCTATCACTATAGTCTTGCTATGGACCTGTTTTGTTCAGCTGATGGCATTGGGGGAGACATGGGGACCCAAATTGTTGAAGAGTTGGCCTTCTTGTTTCAGTCAATCAGATTTGTCTATGGCTGTTGAACTGCCTTCTGTTCCTGCTAAAGTTGTTCGTCCACCAAAGAGTAAGTAGTTGTAAGATTGTAAACTAATCTTCATTTCTTTTTCCTTTTCTTTTTATTTACTTGTTTACTTTAGGTTTGAAGATTGGGGAAATATTTTTTTCTTGTTGGCTATAATCATCTTCAAGATGAAATTGCAGTTTTATGTTCATCAGAAAAGAAAAGAGAAGTATAAAATTCAAGTTTCTAGATAGTTAGTTGTTCCCGCAGAAAACTTCCTTTCTCCCATATTAGACCCTGCACCATTTCTCAATTATGTTGGAATTTGTATTACTTTTTGCTAAATCTTTTATCTTAGTGGTCATGATGCCTCATCTATGAATTGTCTCTCCTCTGTTCTTATTTGTTTCTTTTTCACATTGGTTTGCATCATTCTGTTCATCTGTCATAATCCACCTGATTGTTTACTTGTTGCTACTATTGTGTTAATAGTATATCATTGATGTTTTATAAATATTATTTATGTTCCTTTAATTCCTGAGTGTAGCTGTTGTTGCTAAATGCAGGAATCTATACGAATAATGGTTACCTTATGGTTTCATGCAATGGAGGACTCAACCAAATGCGAGCAGCGGTGAGGCATATATATTAACCACTATCAGCATCATTATAAGTCTTGCTTTGTATTGCATAAGCTGGACCTGCCCAGTTTATAACCAGTTTCTCATTCTTGCATTGGCTCTGCAGATCTGTGACATGGTTGCTATTGCCAGACACTTAAATGTTACATTGATTGTTCCAGAACTGGACAAAACCTCTTTTTGGGCTGATCCAAGGTACCCTCTATTGCTTTTTCATTCTCATTAAAGGTACAGATGTATCTTCTCTCATGACATGCAGTGCCCTGAATTCTCAATATGGGCTACCTTTATGTGGCAGTGAGTTCCAAGACATCTTTGACGTTGATCATTTCATTTTATCCTTGAGAGATGAGGTACGGGTATTAAAAGAACTTCCACCGAGGCTCAAGAAACGAGTTGAAATGGGAATGTATCAATCTTTGCCACCCATTAGTTGGTCAAATATATCTTACTATGTTAATCAGGTTAGGTTGCTAACGTTAGTTATTTCCTTTCACATTTATGGTTTTTTAATGCATTGATCCAAGTAACCGTAAAAATTTCCCTCACAGATTCTTCCCCTTGTGCAAAAGTACAAAGTTGTACATTTAAACAAGACTGATGCCAGACTTGCTAACAATGGACTACCTGCTGAGATTCAGAAGCTACGATGCCGAGTAAATTTCAATGCTCTGAGATTCACTCCTCAGATAGAGGAATTAGGTAGAAAGGTTGTCAGAATTTTGAGGGAAAAGGGTCCTTTCCTAGTCCTTCATCTTAGATATGAAATGGACATGTTGGCGTTCTCTGGCTGTTCTCATGGCTGCACCGGTGATGAGGTAGATGAACTGACAAGAATGAGGTAATCTATTTTTTCATTACTTTGATAATTCTTATATAATATATTCCAAACTATTCTTACTTTCTTACCCTTCTCTAATTGTTGGATATCATATCACAATCACTAGATATGCTTACCCGTGGTGGAAGGAGAAAGTTATAGATTCAGAGATGAAAAGGAGAGAAGGTCTATGCCCCTTGACACCGGAGGAAACTAGTTTGGTATTGAGTGCACTGGGTATTGATCGTAATGTTCAAATTTATATCGCTGCTGGAGAAATTTACGGTGGAGAAGAGAGGATTTCCAGTTTGGCGGCAGCTTTTCCCAATTTGGTCAGTAGATGGAAGCAAAAGTACCTATTTTGCACATGTATTTGGATAGGCTTTAATGATTTATTTTGCATTTATGAAACAGGTGAGGAAAGAGACTCTTCTGGAGCCAGTGGACTTGAGGTTTTTCCAGAACCATTCGTCCCAAATGGCAGCATTAGACTACCTAGTCTCTCTAGAGAGTGATATATTTGTGCCTACATACGACGGAAACATGGCTAAAGTTGTCGAAGGCCATCGCAGGTATTATATTTATATTGAAGTTAACAGTTTAAACACTATTTTCATGGTCTGCTTTTGTCAACTCTTGCAATCAATTGAACTACCGAGTTTAGGCATCAGGCATGTCAATCCCGCGTGGGATTAGATGTGTAACCACATCCTTAATTTGTGTAGTGTAACAGAAAAGAAAAAGACTTACCACCTTGTAGCACTCTGTTTTCAAAGAGGAATTGAATAGCCTTTGCATATTTTTCAAAGAGGAATTGAATAGCATCTCATTTAGTCAGTCATATGTCACTGCTCCAACCAACACAAGACTGGGTTTTTTTATTTGATAAGATAGTTCATTCACAATTATTTGTTTTTCACTCTTCAATCCAGTATTTAGTAATTACTTGTATTGGTGCTGTATATCAGATTCTTGGGGTTCAAGAAAACCATTCTGCTGAACAGAAAGCTTATAGTTGGTTTAATAGATGAATACAACAATGGGACATTGGGATGGGATGAGTTTTCCTCTACTCTGAAGGAAGCTCACGCTGATCGGATGGGGAGCCCAAAGATTCGTGCTGTCATCCCAGATAGACCCAAAGAAGAAGATTACTTTTATGCCAATCCCCACGAGTGTTTACAGCTATTAGACGAACCATTGAGAAATGCATGATGGATTCAGACGTTCGTGCCAATGAGATGGTAAGTTTATCTCTTTCTTCACGCAGAGGGGTTCAGGGCCGGCCTGGATGTTCTTTAAGAAGCATCAGTTGGATCAATTAGAATCTTGCATAGTTTCGAATAATGAGATTGATGTATAGATCGGAATTCTTGTCATTATGGGATGAATAACAACAATAATAATGTATCAATTGCATTGTAAAGGGATGATAAAGAATATGATTTCCACAAACTTTTATGTGTTCGATGGTTATGGATATTGGTAAACTAGAGATGCACTTCTTTGAATCGGTCAAATAAGCATACTAGAAATGGTGTCGTGTTATCCACAAGTTGGAAAATTTTCTTTGGTGTATTAAGTCCAAATGTGGTATGGATGTTCTAGATCCTTAGTCCAAACTAATGTTAAGCGGAGACCTCAAATGTTATTAGGGGAACCACCGAGCGTGAAAGTAATAATCTAAAAACAAATGATCTAAGAATAATATGAAAATGATCTAAGAACAATCTAAAAACAAATGATCTAAGAATAATATGAAAATGATTTAAGAATAATATGAAAAATGCGAAGAACAATTGAGAGAGTTTATGATTGCAACTATATATGGAAATAATTCTAAAAACAAGTTGACGATAACAAACCATATTGCCATTGAAAGATAAAAATGCAGCTTTCTCAATACAAGCATGGAAGCCTCGACAAATAAAAGAATATATAACAATTCTCTATCTACGTTGAATCCCTTCAAACCAAACCCGTAGATTTATATTTTCAACCGCACGCCATTGAATGAACCGCTCACTCCTAAAAAAAGGGACATATCAACATAAGAGAAATCAAGGAAGACCGTATTTATACTTTAACTTCTTTCTATCCTAAGCCTCTTATGAGCTTGTCCCGAATCCTCATCAACCTTCTCAACTCCTCGATTGCTTGGAGATGGATTCATGTCATCCTAAAACACGATAAATGAATTGTTAGAAAGTAACTAATAAGATCTTAAGGCCTGATAATAGTGGAGAAATTTGGTGCACACCATCTTCTCTAGAGCCTCTAGATTAAGGTACCAATGACCAAGTAATTACTCCATCCATCACAAAATGAGTATCCACTTTCCCATTTTTGTAACATTATAGATAAGTTGGAATTACAGTTTTCCCCTTACACCTCCATGTGCTCTAGTCAACGTATCTTAGGGATATTGTTGGTAACTCATGCATAAAGTTTTGAGACAAAATAAGTGGATACTCATTTTGGAACGGAGGGAGAACAGTAAAAGTTAAGGCAGTGAGGAATAGACTTCAATAAAAGATAAGATGAAGCTTTAAAAGAACCTTGGAGCTGGATGCTGTGGCTATCAGCAAACTGCTTGATTGTTTGCTGACATCAAGTTGCACAGAAATGCTAGCCTTTGATAAATCCACACCTGAAGACTGCATAGCTTGGATCAGGGAATCCAATATCCTGTTAAGAAAGTAAAACCCCACTCTGTAAGACCACAATAACGCCCATTCTATGAGAGGCATATTATAGGAATTCCAATCTCAGATCTGACATAGTGAAATCGACAACAATTTCTAGGATATGGGTTTATATTCTAGTTCCGACAAGGGTAGAGCATATTAATCAGTTTACAAAAACACACTTTTTTAATGTACTGTAATAAGATGGCTTGCAAGAGACCCATCTAACTCCACTCCCAGAGCACCCTTAAATACATCATGAGAAAAATTAATTCAAAAATCTACTCTGCTGACTGTAAAAATATGGTTAGAAAACATATGGCCCAGCTTACCAATAATACTTCAAGGTCAATGATGCAACATAAGGAGCATAACTTCACAAACATCCAAGAATCAGGAGGGAAGGAAACCCTAGGCTGCCTATAACTTATTGAACATACATAATAGAGATGAGATTCGACAATGATGCTCATGAAACAACTAAAGTAAGAATTTGTTGCCAGCAATCAGACAACAGGTATTTCCTCCTTAGTTCCAACTAGCGGAGGGTTCTGACATCAGACATCTGAGCAAGGAAAGACCATAATCACAATCAAATTACAACAAATGCATCATGCATAACTAAGTCACGTTTTGTAGAGATATGGCTGCTACATTTTTTCTTCCAAAAATACAGTTCATGGCTAGCAAAAGGCCACTGTACATTAGATAGTAGCACAACATGCAACCCTAAATTTATCAAGTATAATAACTTTGTCCAGAGAAAAGACCACAATTACATGGCTAGATTTGGCAACTATGAACATAACAAAATCATTACAACCTCATTGCAGATACTTACCCTTGAGAGTAGGCACTTGAGGCACTTTCAATCTCTTCTGGCTCGTTCAGTGTATTGCTTGGAGCAACACATTTACTTTCAGTTGTTAGCTCCTGCTCAATCACTCTATACTGCAGCAATTGGGCCTGGGAAACCATATACTCCACATCAGATGCAAAATCCTGCAATGATTGAGTGGGTTAATAACTGCTTCCAACAAGAGGAAATTGTTGCATTTGCATGTTTAGAAGTGCTGCTATAGTAGCTGACCCAGGAGAACAATCCATTACTTTGTATGTTGCTTCTGTGCCGGAGTCAGATTCCACTGAGTTCTGAGCATTTGTGAGCATTTCTGTGGATAAAATTTCAAGACAAGAGCCACCCTTTATGACTTGAGAATGATCCATAGATCTTTCTGCAGGCACATTATGACTTCTCTGTTTCAAACAAAGATGACACATTAACATGTATCCTCCAAAAGAACTGTTAAATTCAGTACAACCAAAATCAAAGAGAAATAACATCTATTATCTCTTAAAATTTTCCTCGGAAATGAACTGGAGTTAATCCACTCATAAAGAAAAATGAAACTCGACTAAACACAAAAATATCAGCTCATACACTCGCCAGTTGTTTGCAAGCATGTCACTTCTAAAAGCATCTTTCTCAGACCTAAAAAGCTGGTAGAATAATGCAAAACGACTGGTTTGTTCCAATATCAAGAAAAACATTTTGATTATGCAAAATGATTACCACACATTGCATCAAAATGCAAGGGCAAAACATACAAATTTTAAATGTTCTACAATTTTATTTCCAACATATTTAGGTAACAGTAACATCTGTTGGGCACATATCAAACAGCTATCTATGGCATTTAAAGTAATTTTACACAACAGGCCGTGCACAAATTTGATATGGTAGCAAAGGCACGGTCAAAAGGAGAAACGAAATGAAAATGTTGGCAAAAGAAATCAAATGTCGTGATGATAATCCACACATACAATACTTTAGAATCTTACCCATGGAATCAGTTTAGTTGGCTCTCGACTCCATCCTTGGTATGATCCTTCATACATCTGTAACTTTTCATGTAAAAACTGGATGTACTCTATAGCCTGCATATAACTATGAAATTCTTAAATCCATTTATAACACACACACACACACACACACATATATAACTAGAGAGCATACCTCCAACAACAATGATGCCTTGTCTCGTTTCTGGTCATTTTGCGGTATGAGATCTCTTAATGCCTGAAACCTGCTTTCCAATTATAAATTATCATGTGAGTAAACAAACCACTGCAGAGGCTATTAGTTGAAAAGGAGACAATCATAACAGGTCATCATTGTGAGTTCCCAACTTCCCATTGAAACTGCACTCAGTTTATTTGTTCAATAGTATGTTTATATGAGTCCATATCTCTCCTTAGTAGTCTCAACCATATACAAATGCTGTCAAACCATAGAATTGGAAGAAGAAAAATCCCATTTTTGGTACACTTTAGAGAAGACAAGAAAGAAAGAGAAAAACTAGCCCCTCATTATCCATCCATTATTCTGGTCATGAAAGCCATGTATGCAAGTTTATTATGTTCTTTATAATCAATTATTCAAATATTCCTCTCTTTCCATTGTATTTATCCATAATGGAAAACCCATTTTATTATAGCTCCATCCCATAATACATGCAACAATTATTCTCTACGAAAACCAAATGGCAACAAAAAATCATACATTTTACTACGCAAGCAACCTAAAATAAAGAAAAACTCCAATGAAAGGGACACCATCTACTCGACTATCATACAAACGACAATTTTACAAGATAAATGAAGCTCAAATAAAAATTTAAACAAAAAACAGCCAAAAAGTTAATTGAGCTTGCCTCTGATTTATCTTGCTCCTCCTCCGTTGCTCAGTCTCGGAATGCTTCGACCGCGGGGTGTTCCCCTTCAGCTCACTTTTCTTCTTTCCAACTGTTGAAAACAAGTATAATGCAGAAAAATGAAAATTTGAAAGAATTCTACAGCTAAAAATCGAAGGATCATGATGAAGTGTGCGCAATAGCATGAACACAGACACGCACCTCCGTAAGAATTATATTCGTTTCCATCTTCGTCTTCTTCCAAATGATTGTTCGTACAATTTACCATTTCCCGCAACGATTATCTGCAAAATTGAAACACGAGAAAACCAGAATTTGAAAAAACGAGAGAGCAGCCACTGCTCGCAATTGGAGAAAACGAGACACGAGCACAACGGAAAGTTGAAGAAAAAGAAAAAGCAATTTGCACACTTGGACAGAGATGAAGCCCTAGGCGAGGCGTCCCAGGTAATTAGAATTAAGGTGTGGATTATTTGCTTAGATTAAGCTTAATTAAAAATTAAAGGTTCGTACCAAGACATGTAGGGCCTTGCAATTTAAGCTTATTGGATTCTCTCTAATATCTCGAGTTCGAGTCTCCTTGTTGACGGTATGAGTAGAGTATTTGGATTAAAATGGGAGATTTACCTCTTATTATGTTGCTCAACTGATAAAAAAAATATAGCTCATCCGTTTAAATAAAAAATTGTAATTAGAGCATTGCATAGTTAACACGTGTACTTAAATTTTTTAGTTTTTTTATTTCAACTCACTAGTCCGCCAGTATCATGTCAGTATCTGTCACATCAGCACGCATAGCCACATTAACACGACAGTTGTGAAAATTTGTCTCATCGCCTACACACAAAATGCCTCAAACTTCATCTATTCCCTAGTCAAGATATATATAGATGCAATTTTTTGGTTTTCAGTGAAAAAATTACTAGACTACATCAAAATTTGTGGTCAAGTGACATATCCACAATCAGTATTTACATACGCCGATGAACACAGGAACAAATTGATTGCAACTAACGGCAGCATAAATTATAAGCCAGAGGAGCCGGCCAGTCACCCGGTCATTGAATCACATCTTCGCGAAACTCGTTCCTTGCTCTTATAAGGAAATCAAGAATTACCAACAACCTTGGAATCAGCTAAGGAAGTACAGTTTTTGTGTCATTGCTTGCTGTTGCTAGCAAGGTCAAGGATCATGTATGGGCACCATGAGGGGTCATCCTAAAATGTCATATGTAAGCTTCTTGTTATCTCTCTCCTGCCTCAAGTTCTTCTTGATCCTCTAATTGGGTTTCTTCTTTGCTGTTTACTTCGCCATCTCCACCTTCATGGTTTCCACCGGTGTGTCCAAAAAATAGTCCAGATGATGAAGATTCATCTTCGTCAAGATCCTCATCATTATCCCTATCCTTTGACCGATAGACTAATCCATGGTCCATCCAAGCAGGGCAGCGGTGCACAACTCCGAGTGTAGCCTGAACCTGAGAGTGAGCCAAGGGACTAGAAGCGTGATGAGTAGATTTATCAGTAGGTTCATACCTTCTGCAAGAACATTCAGGGACTGGATGAGATAGAAAGGATAGCAGCTTTGATCTAGTGGATGCTTCAGTGAGCCCGTCGAGTAAAGTTTTACTTAGATGCCTGCGAACTGATCTAAGCCAAGTATGGTTTGCTTGATACAGGTAGCCACTGGTTTTTTCCAAAAGCTTGGCAATTTCTTGTCTGAGTTGACACAAACACAAGTATATGATATTAGCAGCAAAATCATCATTCATATAGCTATTCAATGCAACTGCTGAAAAAATCATTAAAACAGGTCTAGCTGCAATGAATTCTATCATGCCAGTCTAACATGCAGTGTTCTTATGAGTTGTGGAGCATGTCATAAATTACATGCAGTGTGCAGTGAATCTCAGAGCACGGGCTGGTATGTTTTAGCTACATAGAGCTAAAATAAACTCGGGAGTTCTTGTTTTGCAACTTTTTATCGGCTCTAGCCTTTCCCACCAAGTGGCAAGAAATGTTAGAACTGACAAAAAGTAGTTCGATAACACTAGCATTTTTTGGCCGGCTCGTTTAGGCCCGTGGGCCCACATGGCAAGACTCAAACTGATAGTGTTAATCATTCGTTAATGGTGGATCAGTGATTTATAGTGAAAGTAAAGAAGAGAGAAGAAGACACGGGAACAGAAAATGATCAATAACTGAGGCTGTAGATCCACGCAACATTTCACTTGATACTTCTACATGTGTAATTTTGATATCATTAAGTATGAGCCAAAATGGAAAATGCATTGAATGTTGAACTTTGCAATTATCACCTATACTATGTATGGAGATATTGGTGATGATTTATCAATTACCAGAGTGTATAAGATACGTGCAGCCATCAGCTAATCAAAGCTATTGTGCTTGATGACGTATACAAATACAAACTAGAGACTTTGATAGAACTACCTGTCTGGCCTGAATGTTTTTGATGCAGTTGACTGATAGAGTCTGTGGCCCATTACCAAACTCGCTAAATTTGGATGCCCCTTGCCATCCCGATCAAATCCTGGGATAAAGACATCAGCCTCAACAGAAATCACATAATCGATTGCTTCCCATAGTAACTTATGGGCATTAGTTCTCAACTCCATGACAGTGCTATCAGGCTCATTATCACTCTCAGCCACCCAACCCCACCAACCTTCAATATTATATACTTTAGGTCGCGCTGGAGGCGGCGAAAGTGGGCGAGGACGTGGACCTCCAGTTTTCCATGTTTCAAACTTCATTTCTTTCTCGGCAAGAGGTGGAGTGCTGAAAGAATCACCAATAAGGGAAGTCTCACGACCATAAATTCTATTGAGCTCCCAACTTGTGCTTAGGGAAGTCCTATCAACTACATTTTCAAACATTGCATGAAGAGGTATTAATGTCCTTTGGCCTCCAAAAACTTCCCCTCCAGCAACATATATTATCGTGTCCCATGAGTATCCATATGCACCAAGTAAAATGCCAATCTGTAGAAATTAAAGTTGTTCAGAATAGTAAGCCCTCACTATTTTATTTATTTACTCTGAATGATCAACACTAAAAAATAGCTAAACTAACAAGTCATTTCTAATTAGGTTTAATCCTCGCAGGTTTTTCCTATGCCCAAAACACTAAGTGGCACACAGTGAAGTCCAGACATGGATCGTTGCACATCGAAGAACTGAGGTCAATCTTTGCAATTAAAGTTTTTATGTACACACTTTACCTCTTCTGGCATAAGTGGACATGAACCGTTGGCACGTTGTTCTGCAGAATTGACAAGAAGTTTTCCCTTTACAATCCCGCGTTTTATCATCCATGCTCTTTTGTGCTGAATGAGCTCACTATGTACATCCTTAAGAAATTTCAATACATATATCAAATGTTGGATAAGCTTTGCTAATATAAGTTTTGACAATCAAATAACCACTGATTACTACCGGTCTAGAAACAGATACCTGGAAGAGTTCAGCACAACCGTGATATGCTAAAGTATCTCTAGTCATCCCAGGGTCAAAGGCTATAAATGGTCGTCCAGGAGCCCGTAGCCTAGAGATGGATAAAAATAATGATAAAAAAAATACATAGTAAAACAAATTACATGATCTTTAACAATGAGCAGTATTGACCTCTGCAGAATTTTAGTCGCAAGTTCCTGGACCTCCGGCCGAAATCGAATGGCATGAAAAGCAACCCTGCATCTAAGCCTCTGGTATTCTTCCAGATGAGGTGGAAGGGCGGACTGGACAAGATCCAGAAATGATTACAATAATGAAAAGCTATGGCAATACTTTGATTATTCTAAATCAGCACTTTTTTAAAAAAAAAATTTAAATAAATAAGAAACCTCCCGGATGCAGGGGGGTTTGGCACTGAATATCATTATCAAGTGCTAACTTAAATTTTCTGAAGATAACAGGTGTGGGCACACAAAAAAGAATTAATCTTAAGGGATGCAGCTTGAAAATAAAGGTGCAAAGTACGGTCGTTAGTCATTACCTGCAAGCATCCGCCATCAGAAACAACTAGTTCAACAACTAAATGTTTGTTTAGAACCGGGAGAACATTGTGCAAATAAAAATATGGTGAAGCTGAGTAAGACACTTTAAAACTTGGAATCTTCTTTTTTCTCCTGGCCCCTTTGAGAATCTTGGGAAGAGTTTTCACTACTTTCACATCTTTTTCTAATGCAGCCATGAACTGCTCTTCATTATAGAGGTAGGCAAAGCCCTTAAATTCAGAGCTGCAAGAAAAAAATGGTTTAATACAAAGACAGATATAGTTCATGACTAGACTAACGAAAGCTTTTAAAAATACCAATAACAAAAGTCTAATTTGTGATGAGTTTCTATAAGGCAACCTGATCCCCTTGCTGCTTGTGGTTGATTGGATCTGTGGAATAACTAAGGTAGCATTAAGAAGCCGAGCAACCACAACAGCATCACATATCTGGACATTTAAGATATTGTTAATCATATCTGATCAATATAATACTATATAACTTCTATAGTACAACAGGCAGTTCAAGTTCAAGTAGTCTATCTCACCGAGTTCTTAATCTCATGGAAACCGCCCTGTATCCTGACAAATATAAACCCATTTGTTTGTAAACTGGGTTCTGGTATAGATAAATTGAGTTAGGAATACTACCAATAGTTAAGAAAAAAAAACTAAGTACGGATTAGCAGGACCATAAACCTTATTTCTTATTATTAACTATAAAAGTTAAACCGTTATTACAATAATGAGATTCTGCAAAAGGAAACAGTGATGTCTAAAACAAAAAGCAACTTATTAGAGAATGGAGGAGCATCACAACTCATATCCAATGCAATGAACCAATAAAATAGACAACACAGTCTGAAAAGGAAGAATTTGGATACATGTTTTTCTTGCACCAATATCACTGTTGGAAAGATCTACAAATCCAAATTGAGCAAATGAACCGTAGCAAATAGAAGAACATCACTGAAGTAAAATCATAAGAAATACCAACTTAAGCTCCTTATCCCAAGCATATTGGATTAGCTATCTACAATTTCATTTTCCCCAATCACTCATGAAGAAGAACACTATGATCTAGATTCTAGAATACCTAATAAAAACACATATGAGCAAGGGGCTGGCTTCATTGCTTTCAAGTTTAAAACTCATTCTTCAGCAGGAAGGTGCTATCAGCATACCTTAAAAGTTTAAAGCTTTAGATGTTCAACAAGCTCCCAAAACACAGCAGAAAGTTCTTAAGATTCAACAAAAATTAATCCACCAAACTTCGATCTATTCAAGTACTAAAGGTGATAGTTTACTATTAATATCTAATTGTAACCCTCTTGCCTATTTATTCATGGAAAAGGGCTCCACATTCCCTTTTCGAAGCAAAAAAGAAACAGCTGGGTGTTGGAGAACCCCACCTGCTTGGAGGCATTCTTAGAGATTCTCAAGAACTGTAAAGCTAGCTAGAAGCACAACATTAACTGCAATTTGACCTATAGTTGGCTTGACAACAAGGACATAAACAACAACAAGTCCTGAAAGTGGAAAGAACAAAATTGAATATTGAAACTAACCAGCATAGTATCCTCTAGGATTCGCATCTGGGTGTAAAAAATCAAGATGGCTCACTGGACCCCATAGTCTTCTATACATAGAGCTCTGCACAACCAAATTCATGTAAAGCCAAATTCAAGAGACAAATCTACCAAACAAAGAAAAGGGTTCAAATGTAAGCACAATTCCAAAAACAAACAAACCAATCTGTATCAGTTTCCGGAGATCCAAACAAAACCCATAAAACATAACATTCAAGCCAAGAAAATGGAAATGCCCAAAACGACAGTGATTGCTGCAACTGTTTCACATGCAATGACAAAAACATCGATAACCCATAAAGCAAAGCACCAAATCATAAACACAGTTTCAAAAGCAGATCAAAAGGCAAAGCAGAGAGAGATGGGCAAAACTGAAAAATAAAAATAAAAATGAGATCTTTATAGGCGCTGGTGCACATTACGGTTGTTGAAAAGTGGGCATTGTGAAAAATGGGTCTCCAAGAGAAGATGGTGATTGAAGAATGGTAGTCTCCAATGGCTTGTTGGGTGAATCTGGCGAGCAAGAAGTGGACGAAGAGAGAGAAAGCAGAGAGGACGATCCCAACCAAACCAACCCACTTCATTTTGGACTTGAAAACCATCTTTGCTTCTCCTTTCATGGTTCCTGGCCTCTTCTCTATAATTGAATTTGCTGTGTACTGAGGTCGAAGAAGAAAGCAAGAAACAGAGAGTCAAGAGACAGAGAGTGAGAGAAGGTGACGCGTGTGAGACACTGCACGCTGAGATAGTGTTCGGTTGTGGAGATATCGGACATGTTTTTTATTTTCTTCGTTGATTTATGCCTATTCTCAGATCTCTTCGCGCGTGCATTACAATTTGAGTGAGTTTATGTCTTTATTCCGTATGTCAATGAAAAAAATGGACAAGACACACGAACAGTTAAAAAGTGTTTGGTTATACTCGTAACATTAAAAAATAATAATAAAAATAGTTCCTCAAAATTAAATAGTTAGTTGTATAGTTCTTGTGGAAAAGGAAGGTACATATAAACTTTCATGTTAAGGCCTATAATTATAAGAACTAGTTGTATCGTTACTATCGGTATTAAAAAAAATTTGAAAGTTGAAAATTGTTCAACATAAAGTGATTTCAAGGTTTTGAATATTTTTAGGTTTCGAATTGAGCCTCTTTCCCGTTAAAAATAAAAATGTCATATGACATATGTATGGGAATTGGGAAGAGTAGTTGTGATGTGTGTGTAATGTAAGGAGAGGAAGGAGCATATCAGGAGATATTGGAGCAATTAATGAGTGGCGTTTCAATGGGTAAAGTCTATGAAGAGTCGTTTGTGACAGAGACTCCTCAAGAGTACAGTAGTAGTTGCAATTAATTAATTTCTTTTTCTTTTGTGTCTGTACCAAAGAAAACAAAATTCTGCAAAATTTTATTACGAATGAGGAAGAGACCTCTGCCACACTGCCACTACCAGGTCCCATATTGCATTATTTTTGGCTGAGCAAAAGCTCAGTAAATGCAATCGATGGTAGAAAATGATCGCCGGAAAAAAGGCCCAATCTAACCAATTTTACAACTAAAACTGGTCGTTAAACAAAAGAAAACATATAATAATAAAATAAATGAAACGATGGGTGATGAAATCGCACCTCGTCATGGGCCAATGATGGGAAAGGAATGCGACGTGGCGAAGTGTGTATGCTGGTAGTGTCCTACAAAGTACAAACGGCGGTATTAAATAAATAAATAAAATTCATAAAGAAATAGAAATCGTAAAACCTTGGTAATTGTGTGTTGATAAGGAGTTGGGGAGAGAGATCGATCGATCGATCGAGTGTGTGTGAAGCGGTGGGTGTCTGCACAGCACTGCACACTCCCTTCCCCGCCATTATCTCCTTCAATCAACGCTCACTCCATCCCAATTCCTCTCTTCAATTTGGTACGTATTGCTACGACAAAATGATCACTTGTTTATGTGGTGTCATTATCTATGATTGTTCTTGTTATTTTTCTTCTGCTTTATGACAATTGGTTTCATATTTCTGGAAAACAGTGGTTATTGGTGATATGATTTGGTGATTTGATTGATATCTTATTTTCTGTGTCCTGGTCTTCACGCTTTCATGAGTTTCATGTTTTCTGTGGGTATTTTTGCTGTTGTTGTTGTTTTGTGAAAATTTTGTATTTTGTTTATTTGATGAAATTATATAACTTCTCTTCACCTTGTTGTGGGGGGGGTTTGATTCTTAGTTGAATGTATTGAGAGCCACAGTTGTTTTCAAAAGACTAAAGACATTAAGTTTGGGTTTCTTGGATAGCAACAATGTCAAAATTGTCTATCTCTTGTTTCTTTTCATCAGACCATGCAATTTTAATTGACAGATTATCTTATAACACTTTCTTCTTCTTCAACATTCTAATAGTCAGCAATTTCAGGCGGTTTCTAATGTTGTGGAATTACTGAGCTTTGTGGTGTGCCTCTCAACCATATCTCTTCCAATGTGAGAACTGAATAGCTGTTTGGATTCTTCTAAGTTGATTATGATTGTTTTCACCACAAACTTTTCCTTTCTTCGATTATTGCTGGCATTTGGGTTTGGCGTCTGCTTGAGAGAAAAGCTCTCTGCCGCCGCCACCTCTGCTGCTGGCTTTAGAGCCTACTATTTCAACTCCTCCTGTCATGTCTCCTGATCTGTCAGTACGTACTAGTATGGCTGTTGCAACCTTCAAAGGACCTCTTAGTGGTGAGTATTGTGAGCATAAGACAATGGAAAGAAGAACCCGTGGTAGAAGACGTGTTTTTGTTCAGGCCGAGTCTGGTTGTGTTTTGGGCGTAGAGTTGGATAGGAGTGACAATGCTCGTACTGTGAAGAGGAGATTGCAGCTTGCTCTCAATGTCCCAACTGCAGAAACCTCATTGATATGTGGGGATATGGTATTAAAGAATGACCTTAGTGTTGTTAGAAATGATTCTCCGCTTCTTCTCACTAGAAAGTACTTGAACAGGTGCTCATCGAGCCCGTGCATGTCTCCTACCGGGCAGGATGTTCAGCATAGAGATCAGAGTGGTCCGATTGAGATATTGGGTTCCAGCCACTTCACGATAACAAAAGAACTAGTTAACGACATTGTGAAGGCAATGCAGATGGGAGTCAGTCCGATCCCTGTCCATAGTGGTCTTGGAGGCGCATATTATTTCAGAAACTGTGATGGTGAAAATGTTGCTATTGTGAAGCCGACTGATGAGGAGCCTTATGCGCCAAACAATCCTAAAGGTTTTGTGGGGAAAGTTCTTGGGCAGCCTGGCCTGAAACGTTCAGTGCGGGTAGGGGAGACCGGTTTTAGAGAAGTGGCGGCTTATCTTCTTGACCATGATCGTTTCGCCAACGTGCCTGCTACCGCCCTTGTGAAGGTAACCCACCCAATTTTCAATGTCAATGATGGGATGAATGGAAATAGGCATAAAAACGATCAGCAGGTCAGCAGAATTGCATCCTTGCAGCAGTACATCCCTCATGATTACGATGCTAGTGATCACGGGACTTCTAATTTTCCCGTTGCTGCTATACACAGGATAGGGATTTTGGATATTCGGATTTTAAACACGGACAGACATTCAGGAAATCTTCTGGTAAGGAAGCTTGATGGGGTTGGTAGGTTCGGTCAGGTTGAGCTTGTTCCCATTGATCACGGTCTCTGCCTCCCAGAAAGTTTGGAGGATCCGTACTTCGAGTGGATCCACTGGCCACAAGCATCTATTCCGTTCTCAGAGGATGAGCTTAGGTATATTGACCATTTAGATCCATTTCGAGATTCTGAGATGCTCAGAATGGAACTTCCCATGATCCGAGATGCATGCCTGCGAGTCTTGGTTCTGTGCACAATTTTCCTAAAGGAAGCAGCAGCTTTTGGTCTCTGTCTTGCTGAGATCGGTGAGATGATGAGTAGGGAGGTCCGGGGGCATAACGAGGAGCTCAGTGAGCTAGAGCACATATGTCTTGAAGCAAGGAAGGCATTAAAGGATAGGGAAATGTCACCTTTTGAGGCTAAAATAGGGGGTGATGCACTTCAGTTTGACATAGATTGTGAAGAGGGGAAGTTGAATTCGACTTCAAATATCAAAGCGAACGAAACCCCTTCACAATTCGGGTCAAAAGGTGGAAGCGGGAAAGACCAACATTCGAAACTAGAGGAAGGCGTGGAGAATGAGGTACCATTGAGGTCAGGACAGGTCCCGAATTCTAATGTTTCGAAGCTTTCCATGTCATTGGAAAACGTTACCTTTCACGAGAAGGATGCTCATTTATCGGGCAAGGCATCTGGAAACCGGAGCATGGACGAATTGCCACCCGCGAGCAGTAGTTTTGTGAAGGTGTCTGACATGAATGAAGGTGAGTGGGTGCAGTTCCTTGACAAATTCCAGAAGCTGTTGTGCCCAGCTTTTATGAACCGCAAATGTGGAAGTGTAGGGCAGATGAGGCTTGGGACTTCTTGCCAGTTTTGATGATTTAGCATTATATATACAATAAATAAGGCAGAGCTGGAAATTTATCAGGTTTGTAGTTGTAGCCTTGTAGGGTTGATGGGTTGAGAATAACAAGGGGATGTGTCACCTTATGTGAGATGTTTTGAATAAATAAAAGAAGGATAATTAGCTAAAATTGTGTGCATGTATGTCTCAACATCAACAAATGTTACTCATCCTGTTATCAACTGCATTAGTTGTAGTTAACTGAGCCAATTCAAAATTTAGACACATTAAATTGAACCAAAGAAACAAGCAAGTAATATGGAGGGCAATACAAGATTTTATTTGTAGAAAAGAATTTCTAACAGTTCTGCCAGCCAGAAATTTCAAAGAAATTATAGTAAGTTCCAAATATCAAAAGATTATTGGCATTATACCAGTCTCAAGAAAAAACAAGGCATGAGGATAGACCACAAGCATAAAGTAAAACACTTCCATGTCCATGGACGCCTGAGTTGATAAAGCAGCTCCGAGTCCTACGGGAAATCAATAACGAAAATAAGAGTTAAAAACAATTATATTCTGCCATCCAAAACTCGTAACTGAAATGAATTCAACTACCTTATATACATGTAGTGCTAAGTTTGGTTTTGATACGATTAAATGTTTACCATTATCAACTGCATGTTTAATTAGTTCATCCGTAAGCTTCATGCAGATTCAAAGCTACGATTCAGTTGCAACTGAATTGTCATTAGAACAAGCCCAATTTGCCTTGAGGGCAGTTATAAATGTTGGTTTCAATTGCGACGGTCTTTATTGACCGTCGCAAAAATATAGTGAGCAACCATCAATAACAGCTCCTAGTTAACCTGTCGCCATGTCCACCTTCTTTAAGTGACTACTACTACAGTTAAATTCCAATAGTTTTAATGTGTGGCACTCCTTTATTTCGTACTGATATTCAGTTCATTGAAGATTTGAAGGTTAATGACTCAATATCTTACAATATAGCTGAATCTAACCATACTAACATTATTGATATTCAGTTCATAGAAGATAAATGACTCAATATCTTACAGTATAGCTGAATCTTACCATACTAGCATTGCAGCTTTTAAAGTTGGTGTTTGCATGTGAAACAAATGATACCTTGCCCCGTATCACTTTCTTCAAACAAATGGACTGACATAATGCACCCACAATGAATGTCCTGCACATAATCATTTAGAAACAAGGAATAAATTTCTATGGATTTACATATTTCCATTCAAAAAAATAGTTCATAATATGTCGTTGTAGCAAAAAATGTCCGAGAAACAACACATTTCAGCTCACCTTTTGACACCCATTACACTTTCTCCAGCCTGGAATCTGCGAATGGAAAGTTGAACAGAAGGTTCCATTCTCATACTCGTAGCTAAAATTAAGAAATAATTCATCAAGTTACATTGTATATGAAAGAAACCACGGAGAACAATCAGAGGACAAATTATGGTTCTTATGCCTGTTTATGCTTCTCAATATCACCCAACGCGGAGGTGAAGATGAAGTGAGTTCTTGGTACTCAAAAGAGTACCGTTTTGAAACTAAAACACAGAAATCTTCCAAACAAAGGCAAGCTTCAACAATATAGACAAGAGACAAACCAACAAGCGCAGCACATTAACTTCTAGAACTTTTGAATATAACATAAACCAATCATGATGTGATAATAAGTCATAAATATTAATTAGTTTAATAATTATAAGGATTATCGAACATCTGCAACCCATGCACGTGTTAAAGTTCATTGGGAGTTGTGTTTGGTAATTTAATATCATTTATTTGCTTTGAAAATAAAAATATGCATAAAAGTGAGTGAACAAATAATATATACGAAAACTCGAATTTCAATGGCTCTTATCCAGTGCAAGGATTGAACATGATAGAGACACCCTAATTATAAAATATGCTACAGTAAATGCGTCAAGTTCAAGAACTAAGGAAGTTGGAAACTGTGAAATTTGGATAATTGGGCTACATATAATGGTTACACATTATATTTGTCCAATGTAGAACTTTATCACCAACTCCAACACTATCTCTCAAGTGGATTTATCTAAGTTGATTGGAGGAGTGTCTAACTAGTATATCTAGTGGCAGGGAGACAAGATAGACGGGTCAATAGATCCAACAAAACCAACACAGATACCATGTTAAACTTGATTATAACCCAAAATCTTAAACTTAAGATGATAAGAAGAACACCCAACTAGTCCATCAAGTGGTTGAGAGGAAGCAAATAATTAAATCTCCTTACACATGATGTATCGCATACGTGGTTGAGAGGATACAAATAAAACTTTGAAAAGAACCTATTCAAGCTTGAAAAGGCAGTGAAGACATCCAGTCAAAAGGAAACAGTAAAAACATTGACAAGAGACCAACCAAACAGCACAACAAATCCATGCTAATATTAATATTCAATCCTTTTTTTCTAATAACACAACAAATAAAAAGAGTATTATCACTTGCAACAAATACATAAATTCCAATTTTAAAAATAAAAAAATCATATGTTTAAAGGTCTCACAATCTAACAAGAATGAAAGATAAATAAAGCAGAACTAATCATAAAAACCCTTACGCGCATTGGTTGCAGAGCTGTGCATGACCACCACTCCGCAAAGGCCAGCCACTCCTGAGTTGAGACGTGTTGCGCTTGCAGTGAAAACATGGATTGGTAGTCATGGTTGAAGATGAAACAATTGGAGATATTGATACAGATCAAGAACAAATATGAAGTTTCAATGAAACAAGATGAACACACAGAGATTTAGAGAGCAATGGAAAAAAGTAAGTTGAGGACAGTACTTAAAAGTGTAAGAATGGAACCACACCAGTCTTGTATAACTAATTATTTTGGATGATTAGACAGAATTTATTTCTTTTCTTTTTTCCTTTTATTCAGGTTCAAAGGATTGGACGGTATTTATTATTTCTTCTTTTTTGGTAGAAAATATTTTAAAAATTTGTCATTTTTCTCTTTTCTTGTTAAAATGGTTTGGTCAAATCCATTGGATATGGAAACAAATACGCGTCAAATAACTCTCAATTTTGAATCACTCAATATAGTCTACATTTTACTCCTCCTTAGTGTCATTTGGTTCATGATACATCTTAATATGCTTTCTGTGACTAGCCTAGCCATTTCAAATCTCCCAATATAGTTTACATAATATTCCTTGTTGATGTCATTTGGTTCATGATGAATCTTAATATGCTTTTATGACTAGCAAATATGAATCTCTCAATATAGTTTACATTATATTCCTTCTTATTGTCATTTGGTTCATGATACATCTTAATATCGCTTCTAATGACTAGGATATTTAATTACCAGTCCTATAAAAAAGAAAAGACAGAGAGAAAATGAATTTTACAGTAATAGAATAATATATCAAATGCTATCATGATTCAAACAGGTTTCTCATGCTACTATCATTTTTGAGAAAGATAATTATACGTGTGTTAAAGGGACTGTTCTTTTATTCGTGTGATACTTCCCATATTAGTTTGTTTAGGTTTAAATGTTGGTTCATTGAACAGAATGATTCCGGCCTCATTCTGAGGTTGTTTAATTAACAAAGTACTGTCAAATGCTGACATCACTTGCTCAATGAAGTTTATAATTAACAACAAATTTTACGACGATCATAGAATTGAACAAGCAAATCTAATGACAATTTTTTTATCGTTCGAAGTCTATTTATATGGTTCTTTTGCAGATTAACAAGATATTATGACGAGGGAGAGTCAAATAGAAACAACCACATAAATATCTCCTTTTGTACGTATTTTTATTTTAAAGAGGCTGATGCATGACCGATGCTTGTTTAAAAAGGAATGATGTATTACATTTAAACTTTTAACACATAAGTACTATAAATACATACCGGGACACTAACCATACTAACAGTAGTAAATGTCTCCAAGTTGAAACAAGAAGCATGATGTATCTATATCTATATGCATGAGCGTTTTTTGAGGGAATAAATGTATTGGATGAGGGTTAAGCAATGCGCTGATCGAAACAAAATTTGAAAAAGATGCATTCTTGTCGAGGTATTCGTTTACATATTTCATGACAATGACATTAATCACAACAAAACAAACAAGTCAATTGTGAAGTGTCCAAACATCAAATAGGTTAACAGTTTTCTCTACTAACATTAAAGATTTAGTACTTAATTTTGAAGTAAGCAAACATAAAGGTTTTGCAATTCTTCAGCAATACAATTTCAGGCAAGCTAGCATTGTGATAAAGGCCTAAATTAGAGGTTTTGCACATCAATTTGAGCTTAATTAACAAATGAACGCAATGGCAATTGGCAGGGCAACATAAACAATAATGTAGATCAGAGTAGAATCACCGTTGTACTGCTTCTTTGATCTTGCCTGTGTTTTCCAAAAAACTGATGACGTAACTGCCCCCAGTTGTTCGTTGCAGAAGATTTGTAATAAAAGTTGAAGTTGAGAGCTTCCCTTAATTCTCCAACTACAAAAGTAGCAGTAATTTTCTCAGTTTTCCACTGATTTTCTCACCAACCAAACGAAGGGCAAAATGTTGACCAAAATAAAAATAAAAAATCGAAGGGCAAAAGAAGAAAGTTCACAGAGAAATGTGGCAGTGTGAATCTGGCAACTCAACCGCCCGGCCCGGTCGGAGTTTACTTGAGTCACTCCAGTTTTTGGGTGATATGGTTTTACGACCCTTTTTTACAGCCCAATGTTTGTAATTTCTTATTATGTGCAATAAAACTTCACTCGATAATTAACTTACCATGACACAACCGAACTAAAAACCCGAATAACCATATATTTTTTAAAACAAAAAAGTGGACTTTCTCTCTCTAGTGAGAGTCCAAACTAG